>LPNX010227167.1:224420-286201 GCA_001517045.1 Pseudotsuga menziesii | reverse complement strand
ATAGCCAAAACAAGGCGGATGGAGTCCATTTTTGCAACCGGTGCAAAGGTCTCATGGTAGTCCACTCCTTGGATCTGAGAGAAACCTTTTGCTACCAGCCTTGCCTTATATTTTCATTTGCTTCCATCAGCAGCAACCTTTTTCCGAAACACCCACTTGCATTGAAGCAATTTCCTTCCCGAAGGAAGAGAAACTAGCTCCCAAGTAGTGTTTTTCTGAAGAGAATTCATCTCTTCATCCATGGCAACTTGCCATATCGGATCATTCCGAGCATGCTAGTAGGATTTTGGATCTGAAATAATCATCAAATATAAATTTTTGGACAACAAATTATCATAACAAGAGAGCGCAATGCCTGCTCTTTGGAAATCAGACCGGGTTCTCCTTGGATCATCCGGATTTCCAATGTTGTCTCCTGCGGAGGAGAGTGTCTGTTGGGCCCATGTAGGAAGATGATTTTGCACTTCAGGTTCTAATTCAGCATCTGATTATTTCTGCACACTGATATCAAAAATCATAGGATCTAAATCAGGGTCATCACCCCCAATTTCATCATCCAAATATTCAATAGAATAGGAACGAAATTCAGCAGTTTTCTCCTTCACTAGTTCCACCTCCTGAAGAGGATCATCGAACTTGACACTTATCTCGATGATGATTTGTTTTGTCTTGATATCTAGCATCTTGAATCCTTTAGATTCATCAGGATACCCAATAAACATACATTCTATGCTTTGCGGTTGCAAAGCCTTTCTTTTATCAAGTGAAATTCAGGCCCATGCAGTGGACCCAAACACCTGTAGGTTCAACACATCCGGCTTGTGTCCAAAGTATGCTTCGAAAGGAGTCTTTCATTTCATGGATGAGTGTGGCACCCTGTTATGAATGTATGCTACAGCATGCATGGCTTCAGCCCACAAATTTGCAGCAAGCTTCTTTGACTCCAACATGCAGGTGGTCATCTCCTTGAGAGACCGGTTCTTCCTTTCCGCTACTCCGTTCTGCTGGGGAGTGTAGGGAATTGAATGCTGGACCTGAATACCACTTTGGGAGAATATGTACAGAAACTCATTACTGACATACTCCCCTCCATTATCAGATCTCAAGATATTGATCTTAAGCCCGGAGGCATTTTCGATCAAGGCCTTCAATTCAGAAAACTTTTCACATACTTCTGATTTCTTTTTGAGAAAGAAAACCCATGTATACCTTGAAAAATCATCAATAAAAGTAAGGAGGTACCTTGATCCATTCATGGATGTGACAGGAATAGGACCACTGATATCAAAATGTATCAGCCCCAATATGCTTGTAGCTCGGTTTGCCTTCCCTCGATCGAACTTGTGCTCAGGCTGTTTTCCAATCACAAAGCCCTTGCAAACTCTCGTGGTTGCCTTGATGACCGGGAGGCCTTCAACCATGGAGTTTTTTCTATAATTGTTGCAAATATTTGAAATTAATATGGCCAAACCTCTCATGCCACAGCCTACTAACCTCATTTCCATGAGTTAGCAAAGCAGTGGGCTTTGCATCCGCAACAAAGTGAGAGAACTCATAGGCTTTTGCATGATGATTTGCAAGGCCTTTTGCAATGAGTTTCTCGGATGCAATTTATGTTATCTCAACAACATTTGGGCTGAAAGAGACTCTCTTAGGCATTCCTTATGTCATCTGATAGACACTAAGGAGATTTGCTGCTAGAGACGGTACATACAAAACATTAGAGAAAAAACCATTTTCAAGATCTGCAGTACCTTGTCCTTCGGAAATGATGGTGGCGTCATCTCCCATGTGGATGGGGATGGATTTTCCAGTCTCCAAGGATGAAAAGGAGTCTTTTTCAACCATCATGTGATTCAAAGCTCCAGATTCAATCAGTAATTCTTTGGACTTTGAAGTGCTTTCCATGAGGGTATGACCTTTCTCATGCTGTGGTTCCCGATCTTGGTGATCTCTCCTCCGAAAGCTCTCCGAAAGATTGATGTGATTCCTCTCAAGGAGAGAGGTTACTTCATCAAGATTTTTCTTCATGCAGGCATGTTCAGGGTGAAAACCCTTCCTGCAGTAAGAACACTTGACTTTTTCTTTCCCATTGTGCCCTTTTCCTTTGTTCTTCCTTGAACCGGAATATTCATCATGCTGCTGGTTTTCAACTCTAGGCTTGGGAGCATCAAATTTAGTTTTCTGATTTTTTTGTTGCTTTCCTTTACCCTTCAAATATTTGGGCCCCAAGACATGGAGGGCTTGATCACGGGAAGATCGGATGATCCCCATTTGGACAAGCTTGTCATGTTCATTAGTTAGGGACTTAATGAAGGCATTGAGTGTAGGCATCTTCCATCCAAGGGTTGTGAGCTTCCCTGCATGGAATGTAGAAACAAAAACTGAATAATCAGCCCCAATTTTGGAGAGGATGGCAAGGATGAGCTGATCATCCTCCTTATCCATGTTGCATTGCTTCAAGAGTAAAACAGTATGCTTGAACTTTGTAAAGAAATCATTCAGAGTCTCGAAATTGGAAGGTTGGAGAGACATGAGTTCATTTTCGAGCTGGTAAACCATCAAGTCGTCATGCTTTCCGTATAGAGATTCCAATTTGTCCCATATTTCTTTCAGTGTCTTCAAATCTGTAAGATGGAAGAGAAGGTCTCAGGAAATAAAGAGGCACAAGAAACTGAAGGCTTCATCCTTCTTGTCCAAGAATCTTGATTTTTCTACGACGGATCCAGGCTCAACTTCAGTGTCCATGGTGACTCTAAAAATTCATTTGGAGCGTAACTGAATCTCCATATAACTTTTCCATGAGTGGAAATTGTATGGAGTCAAGAGATCTGCTGAGGAGGCCATCTGGATGTGCTGTAGTGAATGCTTCACCTGTAGAAACCTGAAAATCAAAACAGAAAGGGAAAAATAAGGTCGGACAACCTGCACATTCTAGGATTTCATCACACCCAACATAGTCAATCAAGCAAGCTTGATCAACAAGTTATTTACTTGGGATATTGAGTGGTAAGCCTTGGATTCTAGTGCAGTGCTAGAATTTTGAGCTATTGCTCACTTTTCATGGAGAAATCTATCAAAAAGCTTGTTTTTGAGAGATAAATATTCGTCCCGCCGTATGCTCTGATGCCATATTATTTTGCACATTGATCTAGGAACAAATAATCAACAAATAACTCAGAAATGGTGTTAATCGAGACCGAAATTGGTTTCCCCTCTGTATATTTAATAAACAATGAATGGTTACAATAACAATATCAAGCAATAGCTTGAATCAATGAGGAATTCGAATACCTAAGGAGGCAATTCAAAATCAATGAGTGAGTCTGGCTTAACTGACTGTCAGCCATTGGTTCACACTCAGTTAACCACTTGACCAAAACCCTAATTGACTCACCAAACCCTAACTGAAGTCAGAGTGCAATAAATGACTGAATCTCAACTGAAGGAGATCAAACACATGTCATAGCAAGCCAACCATCAAGTGCTAGTGCTCCATGACTTCAATGAACCCCGATGAGGTTAACTGAAGCTGAACTAATCATCAGAAGTTGGTGGAGGCGCCCCTGTTGACTCCAAATCATTACATAATATATTTAATGAGAGGAGGCGCCTTAACTGACTGGTTGAACTGATTGTAACCACCAGTTAGCAATTTGGTGCATTAATATCACTCAGATCACCCCCGGAGTGCTCCAGTTATCCTCCTTGACTGTAGGAGAAGGCTATGTTAGCCTCCTTGATTGTAGGTAGGCGTGGGTGTGACTGGATGATGACAATTAATGCTCCACTAATGTCAATTAATGTCAATTATACTTAGGATAGTGGTTTAACTAGGCCAATTTGACCAAAAAGAGTGTGTCTGGTGGTAAATGTCTCCAACAATTGAAGCACTTCAAGGTGTACATCGTATACTCAAATATTATGGCATATGTTCCACACCCAATAGTTAAAGAAATAATGAAGCAACATGAAGGTTTGGATGCCAGAGAAAAATGGATTACGAATATTCGGGAATATGACTTGGAGATTCAACCCACCAAGTTATTCAAAGAAAGAGGTTTGGATCAATTGTTAGCAGAAGGCATGGATAATTTTAGGGGCGAAATTTAGCCCATGGGCTATTTTTAGGGGGTTTTCTCCAAAAAAAGATTCACCATTTTGCAATTTTTGAAGCCCTGTTTCGCCCAATTTTGATGGGGTAAACTTTTTTCTCCCTAAATGTGTTATATTTTAAACATTAAGCGAGCATTTCATTAGGATATTTAACTTAGAGAACAACAAGCATAGCAATCAAACACAAGAGACAATGAACACAGTGTTTTTCCTCAGGGAAACCATAAATAGAGAAAACCCCGCAACTTCCTCAGAGATAGAATCAGCACTAAAGTGAAACCAAAAACAGTAAGATGATCTCCCGACAGTAGTAACCTTCTTTCTATATAGCCCCAGTGTCTTCTCCTTCCTCAACTATGCTCTACACTTGAGTGTGGATGAGATGTGTGATAAATAGAGAGGTCACCTCTCTATTTATACTAATTCCCGACATGACTAAAACCCTACTAGGGCCGACTTCACTAGGTGAGTCTAATAACCCTAGTGCCCCGAAACTGCGGGGAATTTAACCCTTAGACAATAGGAGGGTTACCCACAATAACTTGACATGACTTGTTTACATTATAGATCCTCCCAATAGGAACATCAGGGCATGACATGACATAAGTACATCCTGGAATAAACATCGGGTTACAATAGATAAGAAATACAAGTGAATACATTCCGAAGTTACAATTACATCAACACTCCCTCTTAACTACGAAGGTATTCTCTTGACGCAATTTTCATCACTGGTATTATTCTTTGGATCATCTCGTCATCTGCATCTTCAAGTCATCTTCGTCTTCAAGTCATATTCGTCTTCAAGTCATCTTCATCTTCGAATCATCTTCATCTTCGAATCTGGATCATCATCACTCGATCTGGATCATTTCTGGAGCATCATATCTGGATCTGGATCATCCCTCGATCTGGATCATCCCTCGATCTGGATCATCTCTGTTGGATCATCAACACTGAATATTCACAGGTGTTATCTCATTATTCTTCTCGTTACATGAATTTCTACAAAGCCAGCCATTTTTCATGCTGGATGTAGGCCTAGCCACCATGTAGGTCTTCTTCAGCGCTTATATCTGACACTTAAGTCAGAATGGCCCGCCCAGCACTTACATCTGATCATGTAGGAACTAATCCTATAATCATATCAGAAAGGCAACGCCCAACACTCACATCTAACCATGTGGTAACATAGCCCACAACCCTATCAGAAAGGCCCCAACATTCACATCCGTCCAACCAATGATCGGAATGGCCCAGCACTTACACTTGGCCATGCGAGGAACCAATCCTCCATGCCAAATGGCTCTACACTTACATCTGACAACCAATGTCAGAAAGGCTCTTGCACTTACATCCATTCAACCAATGATCAGGAAATGCACAGCACTTACATCTGTTCAACCAATGATAAAAAAAGGCTATGCACTTACATTCGACACATACGAGGAACCAATCCAACATGCATGTTTGAAAAGGCATGCACTCACATCTAATCTTGTAGGAACCAATTCTATAGTCATATCAGAATGGCCCCCAGTCCCAAACTGAGCTACCTGGTAACTGACCAGGTGCCTCCATTCTCCTAGAGAATGGCAGTTGCCCTTACATCTAACCTACTCATCAAAATGGCCAGCACTCACATCTGACATGGAAGGAACCAATCCTCTCACCATGACAGAATAGCTCAGCCCTTACATCTGACCATGGAAGGAACCAATCCTATCACCATGTCAGAATGGCTATGGGTCTCATCACTTTCCCTTGGAGGAAACCTCGATCTAGAGAACACCAAGCTTCTCCCTGAAGTACTCAAACTTCACCCTAGCCAATGGCTTTGTCAACACATTAGCTATCTATGTCGCAACATACTGGAGCTTCACTGCTCCCTTCTGCACCATATCCCTGATATAGTGATACTTGATCTCGATATGCTTCGACTTGTCATGAAACCCTGGATTCTCTGACAACTTCATGTAACTCTGGTTGTCACAATGTATACAAGTAGCATCCATCTAGAGATCAAATAAATCAAACAGTAGCTTCCACAACCATACTGCCTCACAACTAGTTGAACAAGCTGCGACATACTCTGCTTCAGTTGTACTTAGTGCCACACAGGATTGCTTCCTGCTAAACCAAGATATCACACCTGATCCCATACTAAAGAAACACCCTAAAGTGTTATTACTATTGATGGCACTACCTTCCCAATCTGAATCAACATAACCCTCCAGGTTAATATTCTGATTCGCCTCGTACTTGAGCCCATAATCAATTCTACCCCTCAGGTACCTCAAAATGTGCTTTGCAGCAATCAAGTGAACATGTCTCGGATCTGTCAAGAACTGGCTCAAGGTGTTCATAGCAAAGCAAATATCTGGTCTCATGTTCGTGAGGTACATCAAGAACCCAATCATCTGATGATACATCATAGCATCAACCTCTTTTGATGAAGCATCGCTCAATAGCTTCAGGTTCGATGCCATAGGTGTGGCCATAGCCTTGCAGTCCATCATCCCAAACCTCTTCAGGATCTCTACTGCATACTTCCCTTGTCCGAGGGAAATCTCATCTGCACTCTGCCACACCTCCATGCCTAGAAAATAATGCATCATACCCAAGTCCTTCATTTCGAACTCGGTAGCAAGCTTTCTCTTCGTATCAGCAATCAACCCATCCATACCTGTTACAAACAGATCATCTACATATAGTAGAAGCATCACTGAGTTTCCATCTTCAACCTTGTAGTAAAGGTTGGAATCTGCTTTACTCTTGGTAAATCCCAAACTAGATAGAAAGCTGTCAATTCTGTCATACCATGTCCTGGGTGCCTGTTTCAAACCATACAGGGATTTCTTCAATATGCACACATGAGACTCCCTGTCATGTGTCTCAAAACCGAGTGGTTGTTCTACATACACTTCCTCTTCCACTACACCATTCAAGAAAGCAGTCTTGACATCCATTTGGTGTATCTTCCATTTCATTACTACAGCCAAAGCAAGTACCAATCTGATGGAAGTGTATATGGCTATAGGTGCAAAGGTTTCTTCATAATCTATTCCTTCTTTTTGTGAGAAACCGCGAGCCACAAATCTTGCCTTATATTTCTCTATGCTACCATCTACAGCATGCTTGATCTTGTAGATCCATTTGGAAGTTACAAACGACTTCCCTTTTGGTCTTGGGACAACATCCCAAACATCATTCTTCATGATCGATTGATATTCTTCAATCATAGCATCCTTCCATTCTTTTCGTTCTGCCGCTTATTCATAGTTGGAAGGTTCTTTATTGATAACATCACATAGTAAAGCTACATATCCGAAGCAATATCTGGTTCTCTTTCTTTCTCTATGATTCTCTTCTGGATCCCCATATCTTTCTGCACCTTGGATAACTTCTCGTACCCAAGTAGGTTTCCTCTTGTGAGGATTCTTTTCTGAAGGTGGATCTATAGGTCTTTGTGGTTCTTCAAATTCTCGATCTTCTTCTTGAATTTCTTCATTCATGGTTGTATCATGAATTATGGGTGCTTCTGCTTCTTTTGTATCTTCAGCATGTCTCTTTCTGGATTTGTTGTAAGTTGTTTCTTCATCAAATGTTACATCCCTACTGATATCAATCTTCTTGAATCCTGGGAAGTATATTTTGTAAGCTTTTGAGCTTTCAGAGTATCCCACAAATATACCCTTCTTTCCTGAAGGATCTAGTTTTGTTCTCTTTTATTTTGGTATGTGTATGTACACTGGACAGCCAAATATTCTGAGATGGCTGACTTCTGGTTTCTTGCTGGAGAAAACTTCTTTAGGAGTCTTGTTCTCGAGTACTCTGTGTGGAGTATGGTTCTGTACATACACCATTGTTCTAGCTGCTTCTGCCCATAGATGCATAGGAAGATCTTGATCATGAAGCATTGCTCTCGCAACTTCCATGATGGTTCTATTCTTCCTTTCTGCAACTCCATTCTGTTGTGGATTGTAAGGAGTGGACAACTCCCTCTTAATCCCTAATTCTTTGCATAAGTCTTTGAATTCGTTTGATGTGAATTCTCCACCATTATCTGATCGAAAAGTTTTGATCTTATTTTTTGTGTGGTTCTCGATCAAGGATTTGAATTCCTTGAACTTGCTGAAAACTTCATCTTTGTTCTTCATGAAGTAAATCCATGTCTTCCTAGAAAAGTCATCAATGAAAGAAACATAGTATACATACCCACTTAGTGAACTTGATGACATTGGTCCACATACATCGGAGTGGATGATTTCCATCTTTTTCTTTTCTTTCGCTACTTGGAAATGTCTTCTTTGTGTTCTTTCCTTTCACACATCCTTTGCAGACCCCTTCATGTTTTTATTGAATTTCTAGAAGACCTTCAACAGCTTTGCTTGCAAGTGGTAGTGCACATGTGCAAGCCTTCTGTGCTAAAGTTCATTTGGCTCTACTGTGTCATGGACCATAGCTTGTTCTGGATGGCCCTTCAGCTTGTATAAACCTCCTTCTTATTCTCCAATCACTATTGCATCATCAATAGTCTTTCCTCTTGGCCACATGAGGACTTGGCCATCTACAAATGCAACCCTCATGCCTTTTGCATCTAATGCTGATATGGATAGAAGATTCTTCTTCAGTCCTGGTACAAACAAGACATCTTTCATTTTTATAGATTTTCCGGAGTCTAGCTTGTAGGAGGATTCACCACTACCTTTTATGGGATATTGGTAGTCATCCCCAAGCTTCACCTTATGGGGTGAATTATGTTCGGATAGGTTCTCAAAGGATTCCTTGAAACCTGTCATGTGCTTGGAAGCCCCACTGTCAATAAGCCAATCTTTGCTTCCATGAGTGACAGTTTACGTTAGAGCGAAGATCAGAACATATTCATCTTCACTTGAAGAGTCTTCACTTTCTTGTTTTACTCTCTTCCTGGGAGGATCATCATCCTCAGCAGTGTGAGCATGATGTCTTCTTCTTGGATCCATTCTTATTCTTGGGACAATTTTTAGCAAAGTGTCATCGCATGTATAACATCTGAGTCGGGATGGATCCCTTTTTACAAAATTATTTTTTCTAATGAGAATGCTTACCTTGGTGATGATGATTTTCCCTTCTTCCTTTCTTGGAGTGTACTGTGAGAGCTTGATCTTCACTTCCCATATTTTCTTCTCAAGCTGCTATCCGAGATTCTTCTTGAGAACATTCTTCCCATAGTCTACTGAACTTGACCAACTTCTTTCTAGCACGGATTCCTTGGGTGAAAGAATCCCATGACCTAGGGAGGTCATTCAATGTCGTCATCACAATTTATGCATTCTCCACTTCTTCATCTACAACTTCTAGTTGTTCTTTGATCTGGGAGACCCTTGTGAAATATGACTAGATGGTCTCCTCATTCTGAATCTTGACATTCTTCAACTGGTTCCTTAGATTCATCTTCCGATTGATGTTCTTCCCTTCAAACAATTTGGTTAGGGCATCAAACATGTCTTTAGGTGTCTTGAGGGAGGACACCTAAGGAATGAGGTGATCCTTGATAGACTCTGCAATGATCCTCTTTGCCATAACCAAATTCTTCTTATGTAAGGCCTTGGCCTCATCTCCCTCTGGAACTAGAACCTCCTCACTGATATAGGAGTCCAACTCATTTTCTTACAGGACCAGGGAGATCCTATACTTCCAAGCTCTGAAGTTATCAATTCCCTCAAGATTTTCATCAATATTGGTATGATGAGACATCTAAACTGAGAACCTCAAATGGAAATACAAAATATTTAGATCTTACCAGGTCAAGATGTTGGATCTGGATTTGGAGCTGAAATCCTGCAGTGTTGGTTTAGGAGCAGATT
Organism: Pseudotsuga menziesii; assembly: GCA_001517045.1. NCBI lineage: Eukaryota > Viridiplantae > Streptophyta > Pinopsida > Pinales > Pinaceae > Pseudotsuga > Pseudotsuga menziesii. The sequence continues at coordinate 276,236 of LPNX010227167.1, read as the reverse complement.
AGGGTTTTTCTTTTCCGGAGTTCTATCCAACCAAATGATTTGCATTTGATCCCTAGCTTCGATTTTGGGGAGGATATCAATCCAGGCCTGGGCTCACTGAAAAATTCCACTTCTATGAAAATCCCTAATTTTCAGCAGTAGTGTCAGGTCCAAAACTGAAAAACCTTAGAATTGGATTCTGCTTCGACAGAAAGATGCGCCCTAGGGAGGAGAGTTATTCCACCCTACTTTTGCTGAAAATCTATGGAGAGAGATCCACAAACTAGGAATCCCTAGTTCCCACAGCTGCACAGTGTCTTCTTCTCAGGTTAGCTCTAATACCATGTTACATTTTAAACATTAAGCGAGCATTTCATTAGGATCTTTAACTTAGAGAACAACAAGCACGGTAATCAAACACAAGAGACAATGAACACAGTGTTTTTCCTTTGGGAAACCATAAATGGAGAAAACCCTGCAACTTCCTCAGAGATAGAATCAGCACTAAAGTGAAACCCAAAATAGTACGATGATCTCTCGAAAGCAGTAACCTTCTTTCTATCTAGCCCCAGTGTCTTCTCCTTCCTCATCTATGCGCTACACTTGAGTGTGGATGAGATGTGTGATAAATAGAGAGGTCACCTCTCTATTTATACTAATTCCCGACATGACTAAAACCCTACTAGGGCCGACTTCACTAGGTGATTCTAATAACCCTAGTGCCCCGGAACTGTGGGGACTTTAACCCTTAAACAATAGGAGGGTTACCCACAATGACTTGACATGACTTGTTTACATTATATATCCTCTCGATAGGAACATCGGGGCATGACATGACATAAGTACATCCGGAATAAACATTGGGTTACAATAGATAAGAAATACAAGTGAATACATTCCGAAGTTACAATTACATCAACAAAAGTCTTCAATTTATTATATAAACGATATAAAATCCTTGGAAATTAAAATATTTTTTGAAAAATATCGCCAAACATTTTATAGTTGGTGTTTCAAGAATTGGTAATATTCGCCAACATTTCTACACTTTTAAATAAGTATGGTTCCTTAAAATCATCCCTGGCAGAAGGAAATGAAGAAGCTCTTGGATTAAAAGAAGACATGCCTCCTATGATCTCAAAATTTATGGAAGGAATAACTCAGTGTTATTGGTATAAATGCATTGTGTGTCATCTGATGAATCTCGCCTTCCAAACTCACTTTCTAGATCACGAGAAAAGGGCCTTGAAGTTAAAATCCTCCAATTATTTCCTTGTGGACCTAGTCACAGAGTTAGTTCAGGGACTGGGATGGAGAAATCCAGATGGTGTTATTCTTACCCGCTGGAACTAGCCAGAGCAGAAGAACTAATGAAGGAATTTCACCAAGGACTCTGTATTGGTCATCATGTAGCTTCTACTATAGCCCATACTATTTTAATATCATGGTATTATTGGCCCAGTATTTTCCAGGATGTGCATATTTTTCATCCTTTCCAAGTTTTCACAGGAATACAGAAGCTTGCAGCTTTTTCGCTTCATCCAATTATAATTGAATCTCCATTCAGGCAGTGTGATCTCGACTTTATTGGTGAGTTTAAGGAGAATTCAAGTAATGGTCACAAATGGATACTGATAGCTACCGACTACTTCACCAAGTGGGTTTAGGCTATTACGATGAAGCGTGCTACAACAAAAGTAATTATATACTAGGTCCATAAGAATGGTAAGTTTGACAGTATTTGGCTAGGTCCATATCAGATCACTGACATTGCAGGTCCAAATGATTTCCTCCTGACTCACTTAGATGATGAGAATATTCCTCTATCTGTCAATGGGAAGGAACTGAAGAGGTACTTGTTTGGTGATATCTGACATTTGTTATCATTATGTTCGTTAGTTTTGTAATTTAGTTAGCCATTGATTATTTTATTTTGTTTGGTTTGGTTATGTTGTACTTATAGTTAGCTTGTTTCTTTTATTTCTTATATTGAACAAGGCAGGACATAAGTGTTTGCCTCATGATGTTGTTGATCTCCTTGGATATTTGACATGTGTGTAGGTCTGCAGGAACCCATAATATAAACAAGTTCTCAAGCACTCCCAAGAAGAGTACTCATCCCATAGTTGGATCCAGTGTTACGCTGCACCTATACCCAACGCACCTTCAAATGTGCCCCAAGGAGAGAGAGGCCATACTTTCTGACTAGGACGGGTGTTATTCAGTAGTGGTGTTCATGGTTGGGCCCTTTGGTCCTTACTTTAGGAATACTATGTCTTAATGGCACTAATGACTTCCCTTTGTTGGGTTTTTTAACCCTAGGGTTGGTGTCTGAGGCTCTTAGGGGTTGATCACTAGGTCACATGGCCCCACACTTGTTTCCTTGCACCAGTGACCTTTCTTTCAACTGTGAGATCTTGGTATCTCTTCATAGTCACCACATACACCCCTCTTGGTCCCTCTGCACACTAGCACCCTCTCTCCTTGGGTTGTTTTCATGATGATGTCATCCTCCATGCCAGGTCGTTCTGCTACTTTGAGGAGGGCGTTGAGGGATTTTCAGCATTCTTAGGGTTAGATGGGGCATGAACCCCTCCCTCCAGCACACTCCAACCTTTATTTCAGAGTGATTTACTTATTTCTATATATTTTTGTCATTCTAGTTAGTCTTTGGGGGAAAATGCCCCAAGTTACCCATAAGCTAGATTATTTTATATTATTTTTGCTATAATTTTAACATGACATTTTATAATTTCAAATTGAGATTTTTGAAAGGCATTTCAGCCTGGTTATTTTTGTAAAGTGAGTGTTATAAGGCTATAAATAAGCCTCTCCTCACTTCATTGGAACATAAGACAAGTGGGATAAAACATTATGTTACTTTTATACCCAAACTAAGGCTCATTGGAGTGATGCACACCTATTGAGGAAGATCTTTTTTTCTGGTTTTGAAGGAAAATATATGAAGTTATTTACTTCTTTCTCTTGCTAAGGTGATGCTATATTTGTTGGTTAAACACTTGGACAAAGAGGTATCTAGGGTTTGTTTCTTGATCTCTCTTTGTTAAATGTCGACGAATGATGTTTTTTATGGATTGAATAGTATCCATTAATTTTGCATTTTGTCTTGGCTAAGTCACTTTTCATCTTTTTCATCTTGGTTCACTGAAGTACACCCATAGAAGAAGTCCTTCTAGGGTTAGGTCCGTAGATATTTATTTTTCTGTCATCAAAACCTAGACTAGGCTTCTTAAGGGGAATCTCAGTCACCTCGCTTGCTGCCCTAGGGATGGGTAGAACCTCAAAACCATTGTCCCAAAACTCTTCTTCTTAAAAGTATTGCATGCAGGCTTAGTTACTTTTGCATTTGCATGCTAGGTTAGGGTTAATTTAGGTCTTCATATTCATTTTCAAACCCTAGGAACTACCAAAAAAACCCAAAAATAGTCTCATTATTCTCCCTTCCTACCCTCACCCCTATTCTATTATTCCTTTCCCCCCTACTCCTTCTCCAACCCTTGACCTCCTCTTCTACGCCCTCCTTCACCCTTGGGTCTGCTTCCTTTCCTCCCTACAACCCTCACAATGTCTTCTTCGATCCTCAACATGCTCTCCTTATTCCATATCTAACCTCAACCTGTCCCAGACAACCCTTGACCCTCCCTTCTTGGCTCACTCTCAAGCCTCGACATCCCATTGGGACAATCCTTTGTGGATTGTAGCAACCCTTTAGGGTTTCTTCCTTGTTTCCCTCTTTAGGGATGTCATGACAATGACTTGTCCTAAAGTGTGACAACCCTCATACCCTATAACACTTACACATAAAATAAAAATTAAAAGGGTTAGTTAAAGGGAATATTTAATTGTTGTGTGAAGGTCTGTAACCTACATTATATACTGTTGATATACTTGCTTGAAATTCAATATCGGTGACTACCATACACTGCTAAAAGGATGAAGATGTTATGTTTACACTGAATTCCTAAACAACTTATTTTGATCACATGAATGTTGTTGTAAATCCATCATAAGTAGGACTGTCATCATCATACTATTGTTGTCTTGTTTATTTCAGACCTATTGTTGCTTATTTGAAAGTAATTGGTTAACTACATATTGCTTCCATTACACTTATGATCGATTAGATGGCTACATATGAATGATGGTGAAATGGTAGCTAATGGTCATACTTGTTGAATGTCTAAGGAGTTTTGTTAATATTTCTACTTGATGCTTTTTCCTTTTATGTTGGCTATTTGAATAACCTTGGCAGCACATTGTTTCACTGATTATAAATACATTTACTTGGATTTTTGTTTAGTATGTCTTCTTCATTCTCTAACCGATTGATACAAGGCACCGGGCGTGAACTCTTTGCATATGAGCCATATCATCCTTCTGTCCTAAGTAAGTGTTTGCATACCATTATAAGGGCTCTCCCCTTGGAGGTTCTGACTCTCCAAAGAATTCTTGGAAGAGTGACTAAGGTGACAATGTTTACTCTCTACATATTTGGTTATCGGTGACTAGCCTTGCTAGTTCACCTGGTAACATTTTTGGTTTCATTGTCGAGGACCTCAAGCATTGTTGAGGAAACTAATCCATAGTTAAATTACAACAATGGTAAGTCTTAAGGTACGTCCTTGTTATCAACATTTCTATATTTTTTACGGCCTAACCTGACAGGTTTATCTGGCGACTCCACCAAGAGCTCAAGTACACTCCTTGTTCTCTACCTTGGTGAGATTTGCTTGGTCTAACTTTCCATATATTTCCTGGTGACTCTATTGGAAAATAATTCAAACAAGTACTCAACAAGGACCAATTTCAAAGGTACACTACTCCCCAATCATAGTCACATGTATTTAAAAAGGAAAGGTCTAGTTCATGAGAGATTGTTAAGTGATCAACTAGCTTTTGATACTCTACTTGATATACATAAGCTTTATGTTGACCCCAGTAATAAAGAAAACATGTATTCCTTTACTGCATTTGATTTTACTAACATTGTTGGGTATCCTAATCAAATTTTGATGTTTAAGGACATTAGAGGATTTCTTGTCTTTTTTTGTTTTTATGCAAGTATTGTTGTTCATTATTGGGATGGTATGGAATGTTGCTTTATGATTACTGACACTTCTCACCTAGATGTTAAATTTAAATATTTTGCTTCTTGCTTGACTGGTGATGCAACTTAATGGTTTAAATCCTTTCCTTCCCAAAGTATAACTACTTATGATGATTTGAAGAAAAAATTCTTTGATAGATGACAAGAAAAAGAAGGATGATGTATTGTTGAATAATGCTTTAAAGACTATAAAAGAATCGAGAATGAGATAATTGATGAGTATGATCATAGGTTTGACAGGATTTTTAAAGAGTTTCATGCAGAATGAAAGCCTCCGAATCCAATGATATTATCAATACTATTTGAAGGCATGCTCAAGTGACTTCATGTTCCACCTAAGTCTAGATAGACCAGGTGACCTTGCAGCTGCTAAGAAGGTGAAAGGTCTATATGACAGTTGGAAGGCAGCTGGTAGACTAGACACCTATGGGCATTCAAGGGATAAAATCGAACAAAAGTATAAAGCATCTTCCTCTAATGAAGGTACCAACCCGATTAATAGCCTAATTGAATAAATGAGGTAGCTGAGAATTGACATGACTCAACAAAATACTACCATGTAGAACCAGAATGTGCAAATGGAAAGAAATCAAAAACCTCGCCAGCCCATATTTCCTCCAAAGAACTTCAACATATGCTACAAATAAGGAAACTTGTATGATAAGAAAAATATAAGATCCTAGACGATTCTCCTTGATTCGATTAAGAATCATGTGATTCCTGACACTATAGGTAAAGAAAATGTGTATGAGATGTGGGATGCATTGAGGAAGTTGTGCCAAATCTCAAATGAGAACAGAAAGATGGTACTTCGAGAAAAACTGGAAAGCATAAAGATGACCAAGGATGAGAGTATGGCCACATACCTTACCGGGATAACACAAGTAAGAGATGAGTTGGGGGTCGTGGGGGAGAAGTTCGATGATGGAGATTTGGTACCAAAATACCTGAATGGTGTGACTAATCCATGGGCGGTGTTTGTAGAATCCATTGTGGCTAGAGAGAACCTCCTCAAGTGGGATCATCTATGGGATGATTTCACACCAAAGGAAACCCATAAAGGTTATCTTCAAGGTGATTCTTTTTCTATCCCTGAGGAGGAAGATGTGGCGCTTGCAGCTAAAGGAATAAAGAGGTTCAAGAAGAATGATCAAAAGGAAAGTCTAAGCAAAGTGAATTTCTTTGCTTGTACTAAATTTTTCCATTATGTAGGTTAGTTCCCAAACAAGAAAAAAAACAAAAAGGAGAGGGAAGAATAGGTAGCAGGAGTTGAGGAGGTGGATGAGTTCACTGCTAGGTTCAACAGAGAGTTATCTCTTTGTTCCTTTGTATCCGTTGATAAAGTTGTCATTGATTCCAACATGGGACTTGCAATGGCCCCTAAGGTTGTCATTGATGACACCAAGGTTCCCTATAGTGGAAAATTTGGATACACATGTATGGATTTAATAATGGACACTTTCATAAGTTTGGCATGGGCTTGATCACCCTTTACCCATATACAATTCCCACCTGGATGATAGGATTGATGGTTGATTGATTGGACGTGCCCCTGTTGTGGTAACCTAGGATTTGGAGCTCATTCACAGATGGTGTGTGCTTTGGAGCACTAGGTGGTCCAACTGAACCATATTGTGGTCATTTGTGGGTTAGTAAGGTCATGGATCCCATGGACATGATCAGGTTAGTTGTGATGATGCTCTTGTATGAGGTAAATTGGACCTTGAATACTTGATGATCATAATATATGAAGGCATCTTGCACAATGATGTATGGTGGCTTGATGATGGTTGCATGATGTTGGTAACTTCACACGTGGTAACTTGGGCTTTGAAATCCCACATGACACTTGGATGTAGTGTTTGAATCCCATTTCATGGTCTTGAGGTTGTTAAACCCTTATAATTCCCTTGTGTTTTGGGACTTTGCACCCACATAGATGATGGACACTTTCACTTGATGATATGGCCATTACACCCACAAGTCTTGAACTTATGGCAACATGGTGGAACTTGACCCTTTGACGTGGTGGTTTAAACATGATGATCCTTGGCATATTACACCCTTGAAATCCTTTACTTATTTCATGGATGCATCTGTAAAGTATTTGGTACCCCTACACTCTTGCAACCCTTAAAATTTGAAATTAAAGAAATGTACTTACAAAGAATTCCTTTTGATAAGTTCAACCTTTTAACGTGGGTAGTGGATGGTCATTAAATCCCTTCTTGATAGCTTGGATGATGGCCCTTGGAGCCCAGCACTTGAAATGGCAAAGAATATTGTCAAATTATACTTTGAAGATAATGATCTCACATATGGTAACCTTGCATTGAGGAATTGATGATGACCCTATAATGTATGGGGGCTTGACAAGATCTCCAACATGGTATGCATCTCTTATGATGCTCTTGGAACCCTAGAATGTTGATGGAACCCACATTCAAGTCCATATACAAATTGAAGCATACCTTATCTTGTCTTAATAGAATATGTGGGAACTTATGACATTTGTTGAGACCCTTGTAGATGGATCAAAAACCTTTTCTTAATGAAGAAGCAAGCCCAGTCAAAAGGATAAAAAATAACATCCTTAATGTGACCCTAACGTGGCTTTGAGAAGGGTTTTAATGAAGCTAAAGTTGACCCAATCCAAAATGGAATAAAAATTAAAATAATAAATAAATAAAATTGCAATAAAAACATAACATGTCGACTAATAAAATTTCATAGAAAATCACTATAAATATACATTGACACCTCATTCAACACATGAAAAAATCAGCTCTAATTTTTGGGACTGCTCTGAGATTTTCGGGTATATGACAGTCTGAGACTTTCGGGTATATGACAGTTTGAGACAGCCATAGAGGATTTTAGAATTAAGATTCTAGCTCTGAAATTTTGCTATCTCTAAGGAAATTCAGTGGATGTGGAGTGAAAGTATTAGCTCTGAATTTCGGGTGGAATGTTTCCAGACTAACGTAGCAACAAGAGTCTTTTTAGTGCAATTTTTTTTATGTTTCATTATCTCTGATTTTTGGGCATGAGGACACTGAAGCAACAGTTTGGATAATTGGGTGGATGCTTTGTTGAACATATGGAGGACTGAAATTCGAATAGACAGAGGCTAAGGCAGCTTGTGGATTTTACAGGTAGCAACAACATGATTTTATGGGATATTGAATGATTGAAAAGACTAGGCATGATATGTATTTTGAGCAGAGTTTATGACTTGGATACATTTAGCAGACCCTTTGAATAAAAAGCCTTGACATGTGCATGAACAATGATAGATGTATGTGATGCATGTGTATAAAGAAGCATGCATGAACAATGATATATGCATGTGATACATGTGCATGAACAATGATATAGGCATGTGATACATAGTGATGATGTGTGTGTGTGTGTGTGTGTGTGCGCGCGCGCGCATGCGCTCTTAGTAAGCTCAACTTAGTAATGTTTCACAGTGACATATTCAGTATACACAGTAATGTGCAGGGATATGGTTGGTAAGGGTTACACAAGGATATGCTCAGGAATGGCTACACAATGATCCATTCAGTATGTTAAGTACTCAGTGAAATGTACAAATCATATGTTCAGTGATATGATGTGGTAGTGAACTGGATAACCAAGCCTATGGATAGATGTGAATAATATGCATGGGAAAATATTTGATGATTGTGCAGACCTTGAAGACATGTGCAGACCTTGATGACATGTGAAGACCTTGAAGACATGAGAATACCTACATGGTTTGATAGGTTGATGACAGGGACAAGTTAATGGAAATGAGCAGTAGATGATTGAATGGCTAAAGTTTCTTGCAACGTCGGGGATTGGATTCCTCAACCACTCTCAGTTGGACCTTAGAAGACCAAGATGGGTCTTGGATTGAGAGTTGGTGCTCTTTGTATCAGTTGGTGCTGATTGTAATCACAAACATTGTAGTCTTCCATGTACAATACATAAACAAGTTTACGATACAAATCTTGTGTCTTCTTGTGTTGTGTTGTTTCTTATGAATCATTGTTGATTAATTGATAGATTCTTATGTAATGATGATATTCTTGGTAGAATAATGCATTGATGAACTTTGCTAATTTGATATAAGGTGAAATTTTTTTAAATAGTCATCACACTGATTCACCCCCCCTCTCAGTGTGACCATTGTGTCCAACAATGTCAAGTCGAGATATCAGTCAACCGGATACTAAGGTTGGTGAGAGGTGGTTGATCGGTTGCACGCACTCCAGTCGCATGATTGGGATGCAAGAGGCATTTATTATCCTAGATTTTATTTCGTAGTATCCTATTAGATATGTTGATGGTAGTATGCACATGATCAATGGGGTGGGACAAGTGTAGTTCCTCCTAGACTTCGAAGAACTCCTGGAGATGTCAAGAGTCCTCTACATTCCAGGATTGAAAGTGAGCATACTTTCAATATAAGCCTTGGATGATGCAGGATACTCTATAATGTTTCATAGGGAGCTTATATTTATCTATCTAGAGGGAGTTGATATTTTGTTGATGGGTCACAAGATTGGCAGGAAGTATATAGTTTGAGGCAGGCCCACTTCTGGTGTATTAGGGGGGATNTTCATAGGGAGCTTATATTTATCTATCTAGAGGGAGTTGATATTTTGTTGATGGGTCACAAGATTGGCAGGAAGTATATAGTTTGAGGCAGGCCCACTTCTGGTGTATTAGGGTGGATTTCAAAGTCGTCATCATATTTCAAGATGGACTTGGAGAGAGAAGCTCCCAATGTTGATGATCCTTTGGATAATCAATTCATAGGCCATATGGATGAGCAATATGCTCACACTAGTACCAACCAGAGACTGAGTTGGAGTTAGCTCAGGAGTGAGTTGATTCATCTCATAGCAAGGAGGTCAAATACAAGTCAGTGGATCCACTTGATGGTCGCTTCATAGATTGGTTGCAACATAGATTCAAAGGGAGTCTATATCAGGGGTTAGTGATCAAGTATGAGAGAGAGCAAGAGGCTTCTCTCAGGGATATTTTGATGGGGATGAATCGGGGTATATCATATCAAAGTGAAGCAATGGCATTCGGTAAAGAGGGGGCAATTACAACAATAGGGGATTTGTTGGGTCCAGGCATCAGTGGTCGTACTTCCCTCAATAAGAGGGAGTTTTAGAGATAGATGGATATCTTGGGATTTCTTCCATGTGGCTTTGCCTAGCATGGAGGTACATCATTAGCATAGGTTGTAGTGGGGATTTATCCCTTACTACGTGCAAAATCACCTGCCCTAGATCAACCGGATAATAGGGTAGAGTTCAATGGTGTGAAGTGTCTTTCAACCTCAACTTACAACAATAACTAACAATAAGCAAGAATGGAAATAATTTTATGATTTTAATTTTATTTTCTAACTAACAACAAATAACAGCAATAAGCTTACCATTCTTTGAAGTGGGCCACTGCAGCTGTCCAAGGAAATGGTCTTGCAACTCCACGGTTTGGGTCTCCAGTCTACTCCACTAGTGGTTGTCAAATAGGGGGAATGGATCCAAATGGGTATGGATAAATCTCAACATACGCCGTGGGAACGATATGGAAAAGTGTAACATCCATAGTTGGATATTCTCAATTAACTCGAAATGAACCCGTAATTTCTGAAATAACCCACATATTCGTAGATATAAAATTATGTATAAATTTATAGATAAGTGATAAGTGATGAATTATAATTGAGGGCCTTATATTTATATTTTGGCGGAATACCCTTTCATTAACAGTCATGTATTTTCGTAAAGACATTATTAATTATTATTATTTATTTTATATATATATATATATATATATATATATATTGATGTTAATTATTATTATTATTATTTTATTATTATTTGTTGTTATTATTTAAGTTTGTTACATTGCCTTACCCATAAGGGAAGCTTTGTCCTCAAAACTTCATTGACAACAATGTCTGATTTGCTTGAACTGTCATCTTTGGATCCTTTGTGACACTCGATGAGATAAGACGATACGAGTTACGGATTCCCTAGGAGAATTGTCGCATCGTATCTATTGTGGTCCATCCCAGATCTATTTTGATTGGACCTATGAGATTGTTTTGGGAAACGGGTTGTCTCAATTGTTGCTTAGTATATCGAATTGTTTGCTTATCAACATAACTCTTTTGTGAATGCTCATTTTGACCCTGTCGTTGGTCAAAATGACGATTATAATTGGGATGTCTGTAAGGCGTATGTGTTGTTTGTTTTTCTTCCTTTTTAACTGTGGTGAGGACTTCCTTCACTTCCTCGACTTGATTTTGTTTTTCGGAGAGTCTGGATGCTTCTCTATGGATTTGCGCTGTTTTGTTCTCCAGTAGATTGTATTTACTCTGAATCTTCTTGAACCTTTCGTCTTGCGACCTTTTGTCCTCTTTTAATTTCTCGATTTCTTTCTCTAGTTCTTGATTAAGATTTAGAAGGCATTGATTTTCTTCTTGTTTTTTTAGGAATTTTCCTATGATGTCTTCATTCGAGTTGTCTGCCTTCTTGGTACTCTTTAACTTCTTGATCTTCGTAACTAATATTTTATTATGATTTCTTAATCGGTATATTTCTTCAGTATTACTTGTTAATGTGTTATAGACTTTCGTAATTTCCAACTTGTGCACTTTTTTTGAGTCTACCTCTTTCTGCTGGAGTTCCTCGGTCTATTGCTAAAGGCGGCAATTCTCTGCTTCTTGGCATCTTACTTTTGTCTGAATTTGCACGATTTTGTCATATTTGTCCTTGATGATTTTGTTTAATCGTTTTATTTCTTCGTTATTCTCGATTGCATCTTTCATGGTTTTTTGGTTTTGTAGATTCTGATTGGTATATTTTTTACTCATTAATTCCTTAGAAATATCCAGCTTCGTCATGTCAAATACTTTGTGAATTGCTACTTGTAGTTGGGACTGCAATTATGATTTAGACTTTGCCATCATTCCTGACTTCTGGTGTTCTTTGACGATAGTTGGTTTTCCTTTTGACTGACGTCTTGTCTTCTTCGATTTTGTCTTGTTTTTCTTTACTCTTGTAATTTTATAATTGTATTTAATACGATTATTAAGTAATTATCATAATAATAATAATAATAATATAAAAAATAAAAAATAAGAAAAATTGAAGGTTGATAAAGACTTCTTGTAGATTGGGTGGTTGGGAGGAATGAGTGTTACCTTCCCCACGTAAGTTCAAATCTCACTTGCTTCTTAGTAGCAATTATTATGCACTTTTAGATTTGTTTTCCTTTAAGTTTTGTAAAATGCTAGTAGATTGGGTGGTTGGGAGGAATCAGTGTTACCTTCCCCACCTAAGTTCAAATCTCACTTGCTTTTTAGTAGTAATTATTATGCACTTTTATATTCAAACCCAAACCCACTTATTAAGAAACCAAGAGTGGTTTCACTTTTACCCCTTTTTTTGTTTTACTTTTACCTTTTTTTTTGGGGGGGGGGGTTACTTTTACCTTCTTCTTTTTTTTTAAGGACAATGTCCTTTTTTTAGGGAAACCCTAGAAACCTGAATCGTCACTTCACTCTGATACCAGTGTAATATCAATAGTTGGATATTCTCAATTAACTCGGAATGAACCCATATTTTCTGAAATAACCCACATATCCGTAGATATAAAATGATGTATAAATTTATAGATAAGTGATAAGTGACGAATTACAATTGAGAGCCCTTATTTAAATTTTGGCAGAATAGCCTTTCATTAATAGTCATGTCTTCCGTAAAGACATTATAAATTATTATTATTTGTTATTATATATATGTTGATTTTTATTATTATTGTTTGTTGTTATTATTTAAGTATGTTACAAAAAATGTGATGATAATGGCAAAAGGCAAAAAGATGACGAAGAGCGAATGGAAAAAAGTCAAATTTGTTTTTGGGGAGACCTTCACAATGTATTTATAGGATGAACCAAGGTTTTTTGACCGATGTATTTTATTGTGCATGGTATTTATCTATGTTTTTTTACCCATTCTCATTCTTAGGGTTTTTTGGTCCTTTTTGGAGAGAGTGGGGATAAATCACAATAAATGCTCAACTTCCCTTCATTTATGGAGAAGGAATAATAATGTTTTGGACCATATTTGGTGGATCTTTAGTTGTGAAGGTCAAAATGGAGGAAATAATGGTGGGAATATGATGTATAATTATGGTTTGGACCATAGAGATCTAGGTGAACCATTTTTTGCGTTAACCGATTGCCCCCTGGTGTGTGAAGGTAGGAGCTCATTGTAGAACCGATAGACATCACAGGATCAAGGGAAAATGGTTACAACAATGGAAATATTGGAGAGGACCGCGGAGGAGTACTGGAGTATCCTCGTTCGAAATGCAGTGGCTTTTAGTTTTTATTTCTTCTAAAAAATGGATGACATACATATAATATCAGACATGTATATGGACGAGGCGGGCATACCCATGCTCGTAACAATATCTCAATATAAAAATTGGGATCGAGGCTCAAACAATGGGATTCGATCAATACATATATACAACTGGTACTAAATAATGGTGGCCTCAATGGTCGGATGAAAACAAATACTAGTCTGAAGAATTGGTACATAGGAACAATGACATTCTCATAGAATGCAATATCACAACAACGAATGCTATGCTGAATCTGGAGGTGTATACACAATTGCATGGACTCAATGACTGAGAGTCAAAATATCTAAGGTACAATAAACAACATCAAGTACTCTAGATACACGGAAGCATGACACTGAGGGGCTTCTGAACATTGTCGCCAAGCCCAGAAATCACAAGGGACATGAAATTGTATGGGTCCCAAAATAGACTCACCAATGTGCTAGATTACGATGACAACCAGGGTCTTCAACCAATACCCTGTACGAATCTCAATGGTGCGATAATGTATCTGAAGTCAAGCACGTGAGAAATAACCAACCCGAAAAGCACTAATGACTCCTTTAAAGTGGTCCAAGGAACTCATCAATGGGGTGGATGAAACCAGGATACAGGGACCTCTAGGTCTATCCTTTGGAATAGATGTGTTGACGTCGACAGAGGGATACCTACCAAGGTAATGAGGTTTCCTTGATAGAAGAATGAGGGGGATAACCATAGATGTGGAACAGTCAGGGGACTGATACACTGAATGGGTCGGGAACAGGGGCATGGGAGTAAGGGGACTCAAACTTCCTTTGTTCAGAGTATGACGACAGGGATGACCTAGTAGCAAATGATACTGACTCATGGGGAAGGGATCATAGTTGTGAAACTGGGGAGATCACTTCAATGGGAGATACTTGGGGAATTAACTTGACTAGTGATATCCATGGGATCCAAGGGAGACGCATCACAGAGTAATCTAGACAAAGGCGACCCAATGGGGGGAAGCTGCCATAATGTGAGATCATATGAAAGATGTGTGGGCACTGAGAGACATCGTTTGGGACCTTCTTCATATTCTAAGGAGAACGAAGAAGGGATAGAAGTATGCTCAATATGATATTGTCTCGTATATTTTTGTCGAGCCCAAGACAGTAAATCATCGATGGTGTTTTCGTGTTTAGAGAGTCTGGAAACATGAAGAAGAGTCCAATGGTTCTCTCTTTTGTGTAGTAGTCTCCTAAGTTTGAAAAAGAATAAAAGTGTACAAATGAGAGCTCTCCCAATCGAAGGGGAAGAGAGACTTATTTTCCATTGGTAGTCCAACTAGGATGAAAAAGTTTAAACCTATACTGATTGGATGGTCATTCAAATACTTTTACTAGCATGAATGAAACCAACTTTGTTGATGATATTTTCTTTATGAGAGGGTTGGAAAAGAGCTTAAATACAACCCATAAAGAGTTTTTTCATAAGTTATGGTCCCAAATCCCAACAAAGCATAAAAGGATACAAGGGAAACGTTCGTACCTGGAAGGTGCTAGGGTGGTCCTTTTCTGTTTATAGACTATGTAGTTCAAAAAAGGAGGCAAACGAGACCATATAGACGCCCCTTCAAATACTTTAACGAGCGTGAAAGGAAGCAAGCATGCTCGACAATCTTTTCATTCTTTTAGGAGTTAGAAAAGAGCTTACCAGAAACTTTGTAATGGTCATTCAAGCAAGGAGGAAGTGTTCGATGTACCAAACAGGGTGCTGTTGTGAACATGGTTAATATGACTAATAGTATAACACTTGTGGGGCCTCCTTGCGGGACGATGAATGGCGATAGAATACGGCCAATTTTGCAGTATGGATGGAGTGAATGGCTCGTGAACATGCCAATACATACAAGGTTTGATTTGCGTTGTGGCAAGCAAATTGAGGTGACTCCGGGAAATGGCCTAGAAAATGAAGTAGGGAGGGAGAAAGTCCAGTACGTCGCTTCTTCACCCAGGAGGATATTTTCATAGTGGCGGCAGCTTCCTATCCTCATAGAGGACTATCCATGCGTGGGCATGGACTATCGAGGAGATCTAGACATGCCTCGACCTCCAGTATAGGTATGGGGACCTGAAAATACGTATACATGACGTTTTGTGGTTGCAATAATATATAGTTTACTAGGATAGTGGTAGCTATATCATGTGTGTGATAGATACTGATGACATACTGTGTGCATGTGTAGACGTGGGACTGCACCCTCCATCAGGGTACCAATGGCATAGGGGCAGGGTGGAGGGGTTACATCCACCCACTCAAAGGAAGAAGAGGCGACAGAGTGCAACATTGGACTCGCTACGGCTGAACATGGAGAGGATATTGGAGGGGGTCACCGACTTGTGGTAAAAATGATACAAAACAAGAAAGAAAAAATATGATACAAGGGTACTCATGGTGAGCGACTTCAGGAATAAAACCTCTTGAGGTAGAACCAATTGCGGGGATTCTTCAAGAGGTGACCATCACAGTTAGCAAGGAGATATTCCCCCTTGCCGAGACATCGATGGATGACATAAGGGCCATACTACATAAATTCAAACTTCTCTTTCTCAATCTTATCATTGGCTTGGTCGTAGACGAGGACTAGGTCCCCCTCGCTAAAGGTGTGTGGGAGGATGTGGGACTTCGACCGAGTCTTTTTCGCTTCGATCATTTAGAGAGCAACACAACGGTACTCATTGGTCGATTCAAGCATAAGTAGGTGTTGTTCTAATAGTGAAGTATCAGGTAGGAGTTCGATGGCAAGGTGGAGCGACGAAATCTTACATTCAATGGGAAGCACTGACTCCACACCGTGGACTAAGTGAAATGGGTTGAAATCAATGGCGGTTTTAGAGATCTATCTGTCGTCATCAAATTGGTGTCGGGATGGATCAGTTGGATCTTCCACGATCGAGGACAGGAAAGGACTATTGGAAGTAGAGATCGTGTAAAGGGTGGATCACGGTATTAAAAGATAATGATTTCAAACTCACGGGATTGTTTGTGAAGGTCACTAAGGAGCAACCGATACTAAATCAAGTTTGGGAAATGGTGTGAATAATGACCATATAAACCACAAACTACACATGGGTGGTTGGTTCGGAGTGATTTGTTCTTAAGCGTAGGTATGGTTGGTGCGTTGACAACTGGAGCGTCATCAGTCTCGACTACAGTATGCATGTGGATGCGAAGGATAGGAAAATCGAGACAATTATACGTTGCATGGCCTTGGACATCGCATAAAGCACATGTCGGAGGAGGACGTGGTTCTACCAGAGTTTTGGATTCCTATCCCCCAATCTTCGTGGAAGGAGGAAGAGAAGTAGTAGAGACAAAATCAATCATTTTTGTTCCAGGAGGTGGGTGCGACATTGTCTCAATAGGTTGGACGGGAGTCAACACGATCTGGGGAGTAGGGGGAGGGGTCAGTGGGTCTCGGTACCACACGAGAATACCCAAAGTGAAACCAGGTACGTTGAGAGTATCCATGACAGGCGTACTCATGATGCTGGAAGGTGGAAAGAGGAATTCCCTGAGGTCTGAGGTTGAGGTAGCAAGGAGGTCGAAACACTACCGGATGTGATAGTGCACAAATACAATATATCAATCGGTGAAGGAGGAGGTGGTAAGGGCAAAATGGTGTCTGTCAAAGGAGCGTTGCCAAACAAGCTTGGTCCAATGACAGACAGGGAAGGTATGGACACGTTTTCAATGGTAGTGTCGATAGTAGGGAGGACGTGTTCTAGTATGGTTGGTCCCTTTGGATCATAGTACGTCAGCTATTCGATGGTCATGATCTTCCCATCATGTGGGAACATAAGGAGTCGAAAAATAGTAGAGGCAATGACTCACATTGCATACATATAAATACGTCCTAGGAGGAGGTTGTAATTGAGTTGGGAGTTGACCACCTTAATGTCAATCAACATTTTTTTTTCGGCTAACTCAATAGGGACATTCGTGAGGACTCCCTGGGATTGAGTAGCACGACCATCATAGGCGCGAAGAGTGGTGGAAGAAGGTTGAAGGGTTGGGGATCCGAGTTTCTACCAAACAAATGTTGGCATAACACAGGTGGATGCCCCCTCATCAATGATGCATCGATGAATGACCAAATTCTGAATCATGACCAGAACCTGGAAGACGGAAGATGATGGCATATCGGGTTCTCCTTGATCTAGGTCGAAGGTGATCAACCTAGACTCAGAGGGATCAATGACACCTAATGTGGAAAACAACGCTTTTTGTTTTGAAGGACACGTTTTGAGAACTTCCAAAGCAGACATGGTCGAGGGAGACTGGGCCAAGTCGTCAACAATACTGTAGTTATGCGTGACTCAGGAAGTGGAGTTGTTCGTGACGCGAAGCTAAGGGAATCGTGGGACTTTAGCAATCTTGTCCATGGGGGGTCTCAACAAATGTAACGACATATCGGGAGTGGAGGAGGTAGATGCCACGAAGGGGTTAATGGTTTCCGTGGTGGAGCCATATTGGTTTCGTCGAGTCTGTAGGTTGACATTAGACAATAATGTCATGAGATGATGGACACCAGGATCGATGGGTTGACCCACAGAAGTGGGTGCAGGGGTTTGTGGTACCAAGGGTCTGGTTGCAACCATTCCTTGATTTGGTAGGGGGTTTTGTAGCACCATAGGTGGAGGACCTGGTGGTGTTGGGTTTGGCTGAGCCAGAGCAGCCACGTTGGGGTCACATTGTTTATCAGTTTGGAATAAATGGAGGATGTGGTTCATATGAGGACACTTATGTGTAAAATGGCTGTAAGTGTTACAAATGGCACACATATAGTTAGTTTGCAACCGTGGGTTCTTCCCAAGTCTAGGGGGACGTTGGAGATTCTATACAGGGGGGTTGGCTCGGTTATTGTTCATAGGGTTGGGTTGTTGGCCACCTCCTTGAGGTTGGTTATTTACCCGATTCCTACCTCTTTGTCGTATTCCCTTCCCTTGTTGCTTATTGGGTGTGGGTTGATTAGGGAGGTTCTGTTGTGCTTAGACCTGTCCTTGAGGAGTAGGAGGAGTCAAGGCCAGAGTAGGAGTATCTTACATAGGTGGTGGGTAATAGGCAGGATCAGCTGGGGGGATGCAAATCCGATCGTATGGTCATCACACGAGTGTGCTTAATAATTCGGTCCATGAACGTGAGGAACTGGTGTGGGAGGCGCATAGGACGATGTGGTTCCAGACCTAGTCGTTATTCGTGAAAAAACATGGGTGTAACCTAGTTGGGAAACACCAGGGGTATTACCAGAATAGGGTGGCATTGAAGGAGGGGCCATGTAAAAGTGGACATGCTGAGCAATAGAGCCAATGACTCTATCAACAATAATATGGGATGCCCCCGACGTATCTCGATGTGAGGAGCTAGTATGGGGAGCATCGGGTATAATGGTATACAAATAACCCGATTGAGTGTAAATAAGATCAAACTGGTGTGCCTTCAAAATGGCTTTCTCCTTGGTTTGTGGGTGCTCATATGTGACGTCCTTGGCGATGGGGGGGAGTAAGGTTTTGTGAAACCAATCTAGGAAAATCCTATCATCGAACTGGATCTTACACAAGCTACGACGACGTCGCCATTCATGGATATGATATGTGATATGGGTAGTTTTGTTTTGTTTACAGGATAATAGAATTTCCACCCCTCATCGTATCGAACAGGTAACTAGAAATACTGGAGAAACATCGAGGCTAACGAGGAAAATTCCAGGTAGTTGGCATGAGGCAATTCGATATACCATTTAGCTGCAACACTTGTGAGTGTGCATTGGAATAATCACAATCGAATAGAATCATCCACTATGTTGTTAGATGAACACCATAAGTGGGATAACATAATATGGTTTAGGGGTCTACTCCCTTCTTTCCCTCAAACTTAGGGATCCATGAAGAGAGCTTGGTAGGCATGGGAGGCCATAATGGGTTGTGACAAATGGGGTCATTAGTCAACCGTTCCAAATCAGGCAAGTTGAGACTAGCCACGAAAGGAATACTAGAATCAAGAGTGGATCGGGAACGGCCAACAATGTTGTCGGTGCCAATAGGAATGTAGTTCCCATGGATGAATGGCGGTGGGTAAGGTTGACTTCCAACAATACGGGTAGTCAGTAGGATAGTAGGAATAGCCAGAATGGAAGTGGAAGGGCCACTGACCCCAAGCATGAATGGTGGTATGGTAGGAACCACAGTGGATGGAGTGGGGCCACCACTAGTGGGTAGTAGACCAGCGACAATGTGTGCAGTGGAAAAGGGGCCACTAGGACCAAGACCTGTCGGTCCAGTGGAAGGGATACCATGAATGATGGGTGGAATGGACACAAGCCCACTACTAACCATCCACCCTGAAAGGGGTCAGGAGGTGCACCAGTCATGGGGCTAGATGGGGTGGTGAACAAGGTAGGTTTGGATTGATAGGAATATGAATCAGAATCAGAGGAAGAATATGGCTCTGAAGGTGGTGAATGATGTCGAATATGGATATGATGGTGACGGTTCAAGGATCTGAACTGAGGGGTATGCTCCCTAAGCCTCTGCAAGTATCGTGGTGGAGAAATGATGACGTGGTGATGTGTTGTATAATGAATGTAGGCGTAAGAGTGTCAAACCCAGGCTCAAAAACCCAACTACAACCAAGTGTGTAGAAGGAGAGTGGACAAATGGTGGCTGGCGGGCCAAAAACAAGCTCTAAAACTGAACTGCAACAACGTGTTACAACAAGCTGGCCAGAAATCCAACAAGCAACACTACCTAGAAAGAAAATGGCGCACTAACCTATGGGGTATGAGAGCAACGAAACTCCTAGCTACAAGCTAGAATCCCTTCACAAATTGTATCCTCTGTAGGGTGATGAAATTCCAGTCAAACAATACAAAATGGAAGAACAATAGGCTAGGAGAATCCCACTATTGAGAGGGACCTTGGGTAAAAGATCCCTAGATAGAATGGCAACTAGGCTACCTTTTTCATGACACGTCCAGAGTGGTTTACTGGCACTTCATCCTTTTGGCCCTCGACACCTGGTATACTCTGCAATGCAAGAGGAGGACTATGAAGGGTTAGCCTTTGGTACAAAATGGAATGCAGTATCCCACCCTGAATTTCGGAACCCCTTAATTGTGCCTTACTTCCGCAGAGCGGGGGGGGCCTCTAACAGACTCGTCGTAACCATGTCAACAAGTACAAGAGGATTTTGGTCCCCTAATGGACAAGAACTATGTCATAAATGTAAGTGACAAAGGGGTGTTGTTTGGATGCATATCCCCAATGTCCTAACTTAGCTACAAGATTGTTTTGGTCTTCAAATGAGGTTAGAATGTTGGTTGTGTGAAGTTAATTTTTTAGGCTAGCTTGAGGTCATGAACCAAGCGTTTTTCTTTAGGGTGTGAGATGTGTGCAAGTGATGTGTATAAACCCCAGCAATCTCATGGCCAAGACGCAAAAATGCAGATAAATAACAGTAAATGAGAGTAAATATCATGCCAACTCACAACTAATTCTTCCAGAAAGTAAAATATACACAAGTAAATGAACACATAAGGAACTGATCAGGATGTAGGAAACACATAGGGGGTCTCAACTACGAAGCTAGACTCAAGGTGCTCACGTACAAGGAAAAGAGGACCACAAAACGATCCAAGGGGCTGTAATGGATCAAATCTAGACATAAACAAGTCGGGAAGGGGTAAAACACAGACATGGGGTCTGGAACAAGGATCTCAAACATCAAAAAGGATTGAAAAACTATAGGCCGCACCTGTTGGTAGAACATGTGCGATCAGGGTCGCACATAACTGTGAAACAATCGTGACCGGGACATAAAAATAGTCGGAATACTCAGGAAGCAAAAAATAGGGGTTTATGTGCGACATGTCGCACAAAACTGGGTCGCAGTAGTGACCGGGGTCGCTCCAAGCAACGAGACAAGTGCGATCTGGAGTTCTTGTCCATGTCGCACTTATCTGGGTGGAAGGTGCGACCTAGGTCGCACTTATCAGGAAAAAAGGTTGTGACCTAGTCGCAGCTTTCTGCCGAATAAGTGTGATCTGACCGGAATTGAGAATTTTTTGGATAAAGGTTGTTGGCTTGGGCATGGGGGGCAGGCATTGAGGCAAAAATGGTTCATATCTGTTGCGAGGCGGTCAGATTTGTGAGGGTTGAAGGTACCCAAGGATAACAAACCAATAGATACACCTACAAAAACAAAGACCTAAAAGGATCGACCGAGTAGAGTCACCAAAACTATAGTGGGGATTTATACCCTACTACGTGCAAAAGAACCTACCCTAGATCACTCAGATCATAGGGTAGAGTTCAATGGTGCGAAGTGTCTTTCAACCTCGACTTACAACAATAACTAACAGTAAGCAAGAACGAAAATATTTTTATGATTTTAATTTTATTTTCTAACTAACAACAAATAATAACAATAGGCATACATTTCTTTGAAGTGGGCCACTACAGCTATCCAAGGAAATGGTCCCGCAACTCCACGGTTTGGGTCTCAAGTCTACTCCACTAGTGGTTGTTAAATAGGGGGAATGGATCCAAATGGGTTTGGAGCAAGTTCAACATACACCATGGGAATGGTATGGAAAAGTGTGATAATAATGGTGAAAGACGAAAAGATGACGAAGAGCGAATGACAAATAGTCAAAAGTGTTTTTGGGGAGACCTTCACAATGTATTTATAGGATGATCCAAGGTTTTTTTACCCATGGTATTTTATTGTGCATGGTATTTATCTATGGTTTTTTACCCATTCTCATTTTTAGGGTTTTTTTATCTTTTTTGGAGAGAGTGGGGATAAATCACAATAGCTCAACTTCCATTCATTTATGGGGAAGGAATAATAATGTTTTGGACCATATTTGGTGGATTTTTAGTTGTGAAGGTCAAAATGGAGGAAATAATGGTGAGAATATGATGTATAATTATGGTTTGGACCATAGAGAGCTAGGTGAACATTTTTTGTGTTAACAGGTTTCTCCCCTTCTACGTGCAAAAGCACCTACCCTAGATCAACTGGATCATAGGGTAGAGTTCAATGGTGTGAAGTGTCTTTCAACCTCGACTTACAACAATAATTAACAATAAGCAAGAACCAAAATATTTCTATGATTTTAATTTTATTTTCTAAATAGCAACAAATAACAACAATATGCATACCTCTCTTTGAATTGGGCCACTGCAGCTATCCGAGGAAATGGTCTACAACTCCACGGTTTGGGTCTCCAGTTTACTCCACTAGTGGTTGTCAAATAGGGGGGATGGATCCAGATGAGTATGGAGCAAGCTCAACATACATCATGGGAATGATATGGCAAAGTGTGATGATAATGACGAAAGGCGAAAAGATGACGAAGAGTGAATGGAAAAAAGTCAAAAGCGTTTTTGGGGAGACCTTCTCAATGTATTTATAGGATGATCGAAGGTTTTTTGACCTATGGTAATGACCCATGGTATTTTATTGTGCATGGTATTTATCTATGGTTTTTTAGGGTTTTTTTGTCCTTTTTGGAGAGAGTGGGGATAAATCACAATAAATGCTCAACTTCCCTTCATTTATGGGGAAGGAATAATAATGTTTTGGACTGTATTTGGTGTAATTTTAGTTGTAAAGGTCAAAATGGAGGAAATAATGGTGGGAATATGATGTATAATTATGGTTTGGACCATAGAGAGCTAGGTGAACAATTTTTTGTGTTAACATAGGCAATAGTGTGGAGTGTGAGATGCATTCTAGGCCATTCATGGATTCAATGTTTGGAGACATGTAGGGCTTCAGTGACTTCTTCTGGTGGATGTGAGGAGTGCAGTGGTGCACCAGTTTCTGATGGGTGAGATGCATGATGCATGTGCATGGAGGTTGCATGTGCATGCATTACGTCAAATTAGTGCATGGAATTCTAATTAGGGTCTCAAAACCTTAATCTCACCGAAGAACAGGCATTCAAAAGACAAAAGTCATTATTACTTGTGAGCTTTAGGTGATCAGGAGGGTTGAGCGAATCAGTTGAGTAGGGATGGCGCATTCATCTAAGACATGTGAGGCACATTCCTAAGAGAGTGAGGGAATTTTCTTCTGAGACAAGGGAGGCACATCATTCTATCTTTGAGAGAGATCATCTCACATGATTTCTTCAAAGATCGAGGAGCAGAGGAGTTGGGGCGCATTCTTGAAATAATGGGGCATATCTCTCTAGCTAGGGCGCACATGTGAGAGCAGGGGTGTATATTTTGAGGCTGATACACATGATGGAGTGTCGAGTCTTCCATAAGATATTGAGGGCTTGTAGCAAGCTAATTTAAAGAGTGACTAAGTCAGAGACAGAGAGGCGCACTTTTGAGCAGAGAAGGCACAACTCTACAGCTAGGAGCGTCATTCAGAGATTGAGGTCGTAGTTTCTTCATCTGGCATATCATAGTAGTGAAGAAGGGAAGAGGGAGCACTTCTTCAAGGGTTAGAGAGACAATACTTCTTCCAGAGATTGACAAAGGGAGTGATCAGAGATTCAAAGTTAGGGAATACAACTAAAGAGGGAGCACTTCTTCAAGGGTTAGAGAGACAATAATTCTTCCAGAGATTAGCAGAGGCAGTGATCAGAGAATCAGAGTTAGGGAAGACAACTAGGGCACATTTCCTAAGAACGACAGTTGCAGCTACATGTTGATCTAGGACTTTGACATATCAGGTTCTCTTATTGTATTTATGACCATTGATTGTATACTCTCTCTATATTATTTACTCCGACACAAGATTGAAGAAATCCCTAAGTTGTTGGTTTTTCCCTTTGAGGCTTCCAAAGTAAATCTGAGTCTCATTGATATGTGTGATCGCAATCTATGTGTTAAGTTGTCGAGAGATTTCTCGTGCTTTCTGTTATAAGTATATTGCATAGCTATTACCTTCCCTGGCAGTGAGAAGTTTGGTTTTAGTATATGCTTGTGACTTATTAAGACTCAAGGCTGGTTGATATCTCGGGTTTCCAAAGCGAGTAGCGACCTCTGTAAAATCTACACATTTTACTCAAACTAAGAATGTAGAATAATTCTTAAACATAGAGGTCTTACCTCTCATCTTGATTTGCATATTTCCACAACCTTCTACATAGTATTCACTCTCGTAACTCAACATCACCATTTCTAACTTAGTTTTGTCCTCCATAAAACCAACAAACTAGTCACTCGTGTCAGTTATATGCTTTGATGCTGCAAAATCAAAAAAACAATCTACTAGACTCACCTTCCAGTTGAGAAGCCACAACAACATAAAATTATTCTTCTCTATGCTCCACAACAACTTGTTTAATTTTACACTAACAACAGTTGGGTTTCTCTTCCCATAATCTCTCCCTGCAATCCTTCATACAATCATATTTTCATAGTAAAAACACTTCATCATCTTAACAAATTTACCTATACCTGTAGGCTTGTCAACGTTGCTTTCCATTGCCTCTTTTTGTGTTCCTTTGATATTTATTGCAAATACACTCTTGAAGGCTGCACTTATTCATTGATATTGTTTTTTTCAATACATCCCTCTGTAATCACTAATTATACAAGTTCTCAAATGTTATGTTAGTAGACTCTAAAATGGCATTCACTTTTCAACAGAATCTTCAAATTGAGGTAGCATGTTCTAGGTGATTACGACCAAATCTCCTTATCTACTTATTTGTTGATTACTAACAATTAATCATGGATGTCTTTCAATTTTCGCAAGTGCTTTTTAAATCGAATCACCCGCTTCTATCTTCAATCAAAACAGTAAACTCTTAAGGTAAAAGACCTACCTTTGTTGGATGTTTCATGCATCTCCTTTATTGTCAATAATGATCATGTTTAGTCACATTAAGCATTGTAATGTTATGGTCACTTGGGAATTTATTTGTGTTATCGAGATGTATTTTGAGCCCTATGTATGGTCTACACAATGATGGTATGCCATAATGTGTGGTGTCATAAACATGCAAGAGAGGTGTAAGAGATCAATGCCACAAGGTAATATGCCATGCACAGCTGGCATGGAGGAATCCCAAAAGAGTTATCAAATTGGTGATGACAACAAAGACTTGTTGGTTGTATAAATTCTTGAATTGATATCCCTTTAGCAATTTGTTCCTTGTGCTATGTTGTAATGTGAGAAAGATCGCACCAACATGAGGAATTAGAGCCATGTTAGTATTAAAACATAAGCATTGTGTGAAAGGAAAAGTAATCCATGAGATTTGAAGGGTCAAGGTTGACAGGATATTGTAACCCTTGATTTGTGAAAGCAAGTATATTTGTTATTGAAGCAAGAGGAATTAATTCACAATGCCATGACAAACTCTAGGTTGCTACAAGGGCATCGTTGTTGGCTAGATATTATCATTGTCAAAAGAGAAAACCCATGTAATTGAGTGTGGCCATTGTGGCAGGCACATTGAAGAAAAAGATACGTCAATGTTGTATGAAAGAAGCACACAATGGGGCATTGATTTGGTGGTCGTCAAGAAATATTTGGCATCCTTGTTTTCTATTGTCTCTCAGTGGAACCCTTGTATACTTCTACATGTGATGAAATCCTTACTTGGTCAAATACATGATCATTCCAACTTTTCCT
The DNA here is from genome assembly GCA_001517045.1 of Pseudotsuga menziesii. Classification (NCBI taxonomy): domain Eukaryota; kingdom Viridiplantae; phylum Streptophyta; class Pinopsida; order Pinales; family Pinaceae; genus Pseudotsuga; species Pseudotsuga menziesii. Next base: position 250,075 of record LPNX010227167.1, on the reverse strand, counting down.
TCTTTATCACCAAGTCAAGTTCAAGGAGGCGTGTGGGTATAATGGTGGTTAAGATAGGCTCAAGTGGGCATCAATGTGAAATATGACTTGTCTTCAGTAGGAAATTATAAGCCAACATTGGTGATAAGTGAAGTGGTTATTCTTGACTTAGTAGTCCCGAAGTGGTCATTGATCACATTTATTGTACACCATTAGTGGGTTATTAATTAGCCACAATGGTTGTTAGGGTTATGTAATTTAGTCCTAGCACCTATTAAATGTGGTTCTCGCCACAATTGTATTCTCTGAGTGTATATATGAGAATTGTTGACTATTTGGGTACAAGGGCACCCAACGAACACTTGTGCCAATCTTTTGTTGTGGACTGCTTATTTTATCTTTGATTATCATACCATATCTTTGACACATGACATGACCATTACAACATATATTCCAATATATATTATTAGTTACTGAAGCAAGGGGAGTTAGTTCGCCATGCCATGAAAAGCTCTAGGTTGCTATGAGAGCATCATTGTTGGCAGCCCATGTAATTGAGTGTGGTCATTGTGGAAAGCACATTAATGAAAAAAGTATGCTGTTGTATAAAAGAAGCACAAAATGGGGCATTGATTTGGTGGTTGTCAAGAAATGTTTGGCATCCCCTTTTTCTATTTGTCACTACTACCTCTTAATGCAAGCCGTGTATATTTCTACATGGGATATTCTCCTTACTTTGTCAAATACATGATAATTCCAGCTTTTCCTTCTTTATCACCAAGTCAATTTTAAGGAGGCATGTTGGTGGTTAAGCTAGGCTAAGTGGTCATCAATGTGAAATATGACTCGCCTTTAGTAGGCAATTTTAAGCCAATATTGGTGGATTAGTGAAGGGGTTATTCTTGACTTGAGGTCCCAAAGTGGTCATTGATCCCATATATTGAATACCATTAGTGGGTTATCAATTAGCCACAATGGTTGTTAGGGTTATGTAATTTATCCCTAGCACCTATCAAATGTCGCTCTCACCACAATTGTATTCTGCAAGTGTATATGAGAATTGTTGACTATTTGGGTAGAAGGGTACCCAACAAACACTTGTGCAATCTTTTGTTGTGAACTGCTTATTTTATCTTTGATTATCATACCATATCTTTGACGCGTGACATGACCATTACAACATATATTCCAATATATTTTATTTGTTATTGAAGCAAGAGAAATTAGTTCTCAATGCCATGACAAGCTCTAGGTTGCTATGAGGGCATCACTGTTGGCATCGTTGTAGGCATCCGATGTAATTGAGTGTGGCCATTGTGGCAAGCACATTGAAGAAAAAAATATGTCGTTGTATAAAAGAAGCACAAAATGGGGCATTGATTTGGTGATTGTCAAGAAATGTTTGGCATCCTCTTTTTCTATTTGTCACTACTACTTCTCAATGCAACCCGTGTATTACATGGGATACAATCCTTACTCGGTCAAATACATGATCATTCCAGCTTTTCCTTCTTTATCGCCAAGTCATTTTTAAGGAGGCCTGTTGGTGGTTAAGCTAGGCTCAGTGGTCATCAATGTGAAATATGACCTGCCTTTAGTAGGCAATTTTAAGCCAATATTGGTGATTAGTGAAGGGATTATTCTTGACTTAGCAGTCCCTAAGTGATCATTGTTCTCATATATTGAACACCACTAGTGAGTTATCAATTAGCAACAATGGTCGTTAGGGTTATGTAATTTAGCCCTAGCACCTATCAAATGTGGTTCTCACCACAATTGTATTCTCTAAGTGTATATGAGAATTGTTGACTATTTGGATACAACTGTGCCCAACAAACAATTGCGACAATCTTCTGTTGTGAACTGCTTATTTTATCTTCAATTATCATACCAGATCTTTTGACACATGACATGACCATTACAACATATATTCCAATATATATTATTTGTAATTGAAGCAGGAGGAATTAGTTCTCAATGCAATGACAAGCTATAAGTTTCTACGATGGCATCGTTGTTGGCAGCCCATGTAATTAGTGTGGTCATTGTGGCAAGCAGATTGAATAAAAATGAGGCATTGATTTGGCAGTTGTCAAGAGATGTTTGGCATCCTCTTTTTCTATTTGTCACTATTGCCTCTCAATGCAACCCATGTATATTTCGACATGGGATACAATCCTTACTTGGTCAAATACATGATCATTCCAGTTTTTCCTTCTTTATCACCAAGTCAATTTTAAGGAGGCATGTTGGAGTTAAGCTAGGCTCAGTGGTCATCGATGTGAAGTATGACACGCCTTTATATGCAATTTTAAGCCAATATTGGTGATTAGTGAAGGGGTTAATCTTGACTTAGTGATTCTTAAGTGGTCATTGATCTCATATATTGAACACCAATAGTGGGTTATCAATTAGCCATAATGGTTGTTAAGGTTATGTAATTTAGCCCTAGCACCTATCAAATGTGGTTCTCACCACAGTTGTACTCTATGAGTGCATATGAGAATTTTTTACTATTTGGGTACACCTTAGCCAATCTTATGTTGTGACCTGCTTACTTTATATTCAATTATCATTCCATATCTTTGACACACAACATGATCGTTACACATATATTCCAATATATAAAACCTCTTTTAGCCTTTTGTAAACCTTAAATGTTTCTTTTCTAATTTAGTACAAACCTGCCAAAATTTATGCTTCTTTTACAATTTAATACAAGCACTTAGTTTCACAAGCTGGAAAAAAAAAGGTTCTGATTGAAATTGAACTTTGTACAGTTGTTTGATTTCATTACACATTTCAAAACAACAAGTGCCCCTTGCTGACCAGTTACTCTTGAAGACAAACAAAATCAATGGCCAAATTATTGTCATGAATTCTTTGTAGATACAAAGACCTTAATAATGTGTCAAATCCTTCCAACATACTACGAAAAATTAGACATCATGTCTATCTAGATGAAAGATACAATACATGAGGAAATTTGTCTGCATGAAAAATTACATTCCACAAGATTTAGTCATAAGAAGTCATTGAACCACTAACCACTAACCTTTCACACCGAGATTTCTGTGAAGGAATACAGATGATGTTTTACTTTTAAATAGCTGAAAGTGAATCCAAATAGGATCTGTTCAGTAGAAGTTCTACAATTTACATGCATGTCAAGGAGATCTAGCATTTACATTCTACATTCTTTTAACAGCCAAGAAGGGCTAACAAGCATTGAACCATAATACAGTAATACCTGAATCCTCAGGATAGATGAACTTGTGATTCTTTACACAATCCCTTAGCACCATGCAAATTTTGATATTTGCAATATTCCTTTGAAGGAACATAAATGCTTCTTTTCAAAATGGCCAGAGTTAAAATCCAAGTTCCCAGCATCCTTTCAGGAGAAGTTCCAGAACTTAAATGCCTATACATTAAATTTTAGCACTCGCACAGTTACATTCCTCCAAAATGTTGTGATGTCTAACAGAGTATTGAAGTAAAATACCTGAAGTTTTTCAGGACAAATCAACATGTCACAATCTACATGAGGTTTTTCAGGACAAGTTAACATGTCACAATCTCATTCTTCACTTTGATATTCATGGGAACAAGAAAATTGGTCTCCTCTTGTCTCTGAAATTTCTCTTTTTTAACCTCAAGTTTTGGAGAAAGCAGTGCCTGCTGCTTTTGGGAAAATGTAGTGGTTTTCCTTCCATCCACAGGAAATACAACTGCAATTACCTGCTTGCTCAAGACCATACAAAAATATGTCACAACGATGCTATTTAGGTTTGTATCTTAATATTTAACAAGTTTTAAACTCCAGATTTACCAGGAAATGACTCGTAACAAACTACAGTGTAAATAGAAATGAAGCATCACGCTGTATGTATAATATGAACCAAAAGTCCCATTCTATAAAGCCAGAACAATGGGAAAAAAGTTAAAACAGGACACGGCATTGAAGAGAAAAACAAAAAGTAACAATATGAATAATACAGTGCCAATCCCAAAAGACAGTAAAAGATGGATCAAACAGAATCATGCTATGGTGTTTGATCACGCAAAGGGAAAGTACGCCACTCAATAGACTTCTGTTGGGCAGCCATATTCAGTTCATTTGCTCTAAATAACTGTTGCAGATAACTGGGGTGTAATATCATCAGCAAAATAGTGGTATAGTTCTGGCTGAAATCATATGCAGCCTTTGTTTGCAGTATTAATACATGTGACATTTTGTGTTTGTAGATTATTTTCAAAAACTATACTTTGACTCTAGCACAGGGATGTATCGAAAAGATTTCTAAGTCATTCGAAGTAACTAAAGTTCTCACAGACATGTCAGCCAAGACCTTGATGAAAGAAAAAATAATTTGTTTGCATTTTCAAGAAACATGAGCAACACCATTATCCTGATAGATGGATCTGAACGCAATTAAGTCTAAAGCAATTTGAATATCCATTAATTTTATCAAATTAGAATTACCTCGCAATCAGGTCCATCCACTTCCACACAGTCATCACCATCAACATCTGCACTGCTCTTTCGTGCAATCGATGAAACCCATGGCTGAAAAGCACCAGGCCAACTTACATGCTGCACCCATCAAAGCAGAGAAAATTAAATTCAACATAATTGTTCTGGCTATTCAATTAGAAATCCTCTCAAGCTTATTTAAGTGTAGTGACCTATATAGAAACTATTTTGTTTAAGGCATGAAATATTAAACATAGTTATCATTTTCCTAATGATTTCTTAACTGAGTCTCTAAGATTAAGTTTGCACCTAAAGGTAGCTCAGGGGGCAAAGGTTGAGGTTTTCACACAAAGTAGCCCAGGAAAAGGGTGCAAGTGTGAGTGCAGGGGGATGCACGTGCAAAGTATATGTGTGTAGTTATACATTAAATAATCTAATATGTTAAAATGTTTTAATTGGAAATTAGTAAATTGCATAACTCAAAATATAGAAAGCTAAGCTTAGAATTAAAATGTGAATGAATGAATGACAATGTGGCAGTCATGCTTCCAATTTGACAATCATATAAATTAACTTTCAAAATTTCAGATTCAATGATTCAAACTTTGATGCTCGAGTCATAATATTTATAGATAACTATAAAACATGTTCGATGACATTTATTCATAAGAGACAAATCACTAGTGCCTAGTCACTAATTACCATCAGTAACACCAACAATTGAGTGTCTTCATCTATGTTGCCGGGAAACGTTCCCCCCCCCCGCCCGCCCCCCTTTGCTCCCACTCCCAAAGCTCGCTTCCATGTGGGAGCGCATTTTCAGGAACCTCGCTTCCTTGAAAGAAAAAAAACGCCGCCTTTTTTTTCAATTTTTCTTTAAAAAGCAAAAAATTAAGTGATGGTTGGGGGGGAGGAGAAACTAACCCTAGGTCCATACTAATGTTATATAAAGGAGGAAAAGCCTACTCTAATAGAAAAAAACCTAACCTTAGTAATCATCAGTAGCATTAAATGGTAATGTTTAAAGTTGACATTTTCCTCATCTTTCATTTTCTATCATTTTACTTCAATTTTTAACATTGCCATTAATTGTTTCAGGATGTTTGAGAGTGCTTCGAACCTCATCGGACTTCAAATGCAAAAAGTAGAATTTTATATCCCATTCAAAATTCAACAAACTTAACAGTTTTTAGGATTTCAAGATTGCAATGTTTCCATTGGGTTCTATCATGTATGAGGGTATGAGATTGGCATTTAATCAAACACATCAACCCCTCTATGTACTGTTATCACATATATAGTAGTCGGGCTACCATATTCTATTTTTCAGATTCCAATACACTTTTCAACCAGCTCCCCTACATATGAGATGCTGAGATGAGCATCTATGATGGATCATTATTTGATTGATGGACTATAGTACTCTCCCATGCCATGACTGAGTCTCAAGACACTCAAATTTGAGGACTGATGTAGTCATTTAGCCAATTGCAGAGCAGTTAGTAGTGCCTAGAGTTGTATCAGTGCTTTCTCATTGGACAGATGTTGGTTTAGATAGATTATTACATGTTTATGACTCAGTTTATATTACCTTGTGTTATGGTTATCATTGCTCTTATACTCATTTTTGTGACATGTATTAGCATTTAGTGTCGTGATCTGGCGGTCATATAAATATGTGGACTTGGATGTATTGATATTATGTATGTATGTCCCTACTCAGACCTGGAAGTTCTTGATCTATACTCATTGGTTTTACCCTCCTTAGGGAGAATAGAGGTAGTCATTCCCACCATACTTTGGCTTGCTAGTGTTGGTTTCATTATTCACTGTCTCCACTCATCCATTTCCTCCCAGTTGTGTTTCCAACCCGACTTACTACTTCACTTGAGGCATGGAGGACCTTTCCCCACTAGAGCCTCTTTGTAGGACAAGCTTCCCTGTTTATTTGTGTCTCGGCTCTGAGTTGCCTAGGTTGTGTTGGCTAAACCTGAAACAAGTAGCGTTGCAATCAATACAATGTATTTGGAAATGAATGAATAGCTTATGAAAAAAGCCCATTCATGAAAAGTAGAGTTTTTAAACATACATAAATGCAAGGCAAGTCTAATGAAATTGGCTTTGAAGTACATTGAAATGAATATATTAAAACATTCATGAAAAGTAGTGCTTTAAAACATAGATGAATGCATGAAGCCTCAATAATTAAAATCGGTGTAATAAATACATGGACCAAGGCTATGGAAAATCAAAGGCCCAAAAAGCAATGGTTCCTAAAGTTATATCTAATGATTGCTGGCCTCACTTGTATTGATTTGGATTGTGAGCATTTGTCAAGGTGAATAAACATTTCTGAAAGTAACTTACCCATTTGTGAGACACTGCCATCCCCTATGTTGTTGCTTGTCTGTCGTATGCTAGAGTGAGTATTCCCTTTCCATATCCGAAGTGTCATAGTGTCAAGTTGGTGGTCACCCTTTGCCCTAGCCTTATGAATTTTAGCCTTCACCCTACTAGCAAATTGATTACAGCTATGAAAGTGAGTATGGTCTTGAAAGTCTGGACTGAGTTATACTTAATAAATGTAAACCTTATATAGTTGGTTAATAAATCGCTAGTGAAATGACTGCTACTTGTTATAATTATTACTTGAATGATTTGTAGAGCATGCCTTAACCTCTAAACACTTGCAATGGATGGATGTCAGCCCAGGTTATATTATATGGTCATTTACAGATTATTATTTTGTTTATCTGGGTATATTGGATATTGTAGATGATCATGCAGAGACATATAGGGTGTGTGAGTATGCACCTTGGTTGGATTTGGACTCTATGAGTCCAATGAGACGGCTTACTTTCTGTTCTAGGCAATTGCAGAGATGATTTGGCTCAGTGTACCTTTCTAGTGCAATTCTGCCATACTGGATGGCCTGTCTGAGCAGGGAGATAATTTTCTTGGATCTCGTAGGGCGTTGTATGAGGAAGGGGGTGTCCAGCCACTCGTCTGTACCATATTACGCCCCTCCCAGAGAGCCTGGTGGGCTCAGTTAATTTTCTTGGATCTCGTAGGGCGCTGTATGAGGAAGGGGGTGTCCAGCCACTCGTTTGTACCATATTACGCCCCTCCCAGAGAGCCTGGTGGGCTCAGTTGGATAACACAGGCACCCTTGGAGGCACTTTTGGCATATCACGTTTCCCAAGGCAAATGAAAAATAATTAAAATGGCTACTGAAGAATTCGATTTGGGTTACTGAGGCAAGGAAATGGCATGGGATGAGTTCTGATGATGAGTGTGATGCCTTCCAGTCATTCTCCAGCAGTTGCAACACATGGATGGGCCCACATCCATTTTTCAGGCATGTTTTATCAGTTTTTGGAGCTTTTGGAGCCTCACGATTTCCTCAGAGGCACTATTTTGCAGTTTAAAAATTATAGTATTTTTATTATGCCATGGGGACACCCTAGGGGAGTTAGTTAACATTCCCTGGACCCACCATGAGGTTCATTTATTTTTATTGAATTCTAGAAGCAAGCCTTCGATTTCAGAGACAACCCTTCAATTACGGCAGTTAGAGGAAACCGTCTTTTAATTGCAAACCCTCGGTCTCGTCGAATTTCCAATCAGCAGCGACTATCTTCCAAAAAAAAACACGGGCGGCTTCTGAACAGCTTCTGAGCGGGTTTTCTCCCTTCAAATCGTGGGTAAAATACTGATCAATATCGTCTCGTAAAATTCATTACACAATTCGAGCTGTAGGTTTCTTTCCTCCTTAGGCACACGATTCAAGATTTAAATTTGTAAGCGGTTGATTCTTCAACACGAAGTTACAGTCCCTCAAACGCGAATTTGCAGTTAACCAAAAAATAAAAATCAGTGAGTTCATGTATATACTTATCATTTAGAACATGACATATGTAAGTGTATTTATACACATTAGGGAAGCATTTAGGAATAGGGCCGACCTCTTGAAGGTTTTTTGTTTTAATTAAAATTTTAATTTAATTCAAAAAATATATTTTATGGGGCCAATTTGTTTAAAGGAGTTAATAAAAAAATTTCTTTCCTTAGCCATAAGTTTAGGGTTTTATGTTTTATTAATTTTAAATATTACAACTTTTATTAATTTTAAATATTACAACTTAAATGATATTTTTTTTTTAGTTCTTTAGAGATCTTACCGATGTGTGAGTGCCCATATATAAAAAAATGTAATACTTTATTACTAGTTACAAGTTTTATTAGAGTTTTTTTTTATTATTATCTTTGTATAATGTTGGGGTATTACTAATGTTTTAAGGGCAAGACACATAACCATCAAGGTGTGGGGTTCCTAGGCTTCTTCTAGGGTATCAGGACCTTTATAATACGCAAACGACCACTGAAAGGGTCATTCGGACTCTTCCAACTTCTTCAACCCACCAATAACACATTCTAGGGTAATAGGGCATGGTTGTGGTGTTGGGGAACCAATGACACAACTAGGGAACCATCGAACCAACTTGGGGGTACTTAACCACCCTACAGGGTGTTCAGGGCTTTTGCCATTGTCCCAAGGGCTCCAAGGGCTTCAGACTTGGGCTTGGACAAAGTCAAAAGGTCTCCTTTGGCGCTGACACCTACTCAACGCTCAGAGGCTCCTCAAGGGGCACCAAGACACACTAACACACACCTGTTGGCATCAATGACAATTTAGTCAACAATCTCCCCCTTTGTCATTGATGACAACTCCAAAGCTCCCCCTTCGAATGAGCTTCCTTTGTCCACAGATCTCCCCCTTAGATCATGCTTCTTTTACCTACCTTGTTCAACTTTTTCTCCTCCTTTAGCATCAATGGCAAAGGGTACTTCTGCCATGCTCCCCCTGTCATATTGTAGTATTGTTGAAGATAGAGGAATTCAATTAGGAGATAATATGACTCCCAATTTTTCTCTGAGGTAGTCAAAAGTCTCTCTTGGGAGAGGCTTAGTAAAAATGTCTGCAACCTGTTCTTTTGTCCCGATATATTCCAACTTGATATTATTTTCTGTGACCTGTTCCTGAAGAAAGTGAAAACTTGATTGGAATGTGCTTGGTCTTGGAATGCATAACTGGATTCTTGGAGATACTGATGGCACTCGTATTGTCACATAGAATAGGAATCGGTTCATTACATGTCACATGTATGTCTTGCAGGGTTTGCTTCATCCAAAAAATCCGAGTACAACAAGCTGCTGCTGCTATATATTCTGCTTCTGCGGTTGATAAGGACACTGAAGACTGCTTTTTGCTTGACCAAGATACCAGACAACCACCTAAAAAGAAAGTCATTCCACTAGTGCTTTTTCTATCATCAACACATCCTGCCCAATCTGCGTTTGAATATGCTATCAATGTCAGATCATTCCCTTTTGGATACCAAAGTCCAAAATCCAAAGTTCCTTTGAGATACATGAAGATCCTTTTAACTGCTATAATATGAGTTTCCTTTGGGGCAGCTTGAAATCTTGCAACTTGTCCAACGGCTTGCATCACATCTGGTATGGAGGCAGTTACATATAGTAGACTACCAATCATTGACCTATAGAGCCTTTGATCAACTTCCTTAGATTCATCGCCTTTGCTAAGCTTACAACCAGTGATCATAGGGGTACTCAAAGGTTTACAGTCTTCCATCTGGAATTTCTTTAACATCTCCTTAATGTATTTTTTCTGGGTAATAAAAATGCCCTCTGTTCTTTGAGATATCTGGAGTCCCAAGAAGAAGGTCAATTCACCAAGTAATGACATTTCAAACTCTTTTTGCATGTCCTTAGAAAATTGTTGACTCAGTAAATCATCATCACTTCCAAATATGATATCATCAACATAAACTTCAATAATGAGTATGCTGCCATTGTCTTGTTTGATGTACAAATTGCTATCTGTACTTCCCCTCTTAAAGTTTTGTTGTAGTAAGTACCTGTCCAATCTGGAGCACCAAGCTCTTGGAGCTTCCTTTAGTCCATATAAGGCCCTTTTGAGCCTGCATACATAGTCCTCGTTTTCTGAAAGTTGAAATCCTTCTGGTTGTTCGATATAGACTTCTTCTTCCAATTCCCCATTTAGAAAGGCTGAGTTTACGTCCATCTGATACACTTTGATGTCTTTGGAGCAAGTGTAGGCCATTATCATTCTAATAGATTCCATTCTAGCAACTAGTGCATATGTTTCTTCAAAGTCTATTCCTTCGATCTGAGCATAACCCTTACAAACTAATCGAGCCTTGTTTCTGATAACCTGTCCATCTTCATTCATTTTGTTTCTGGAAACCCATTTTGTGACAATAACATTTTTGTTACGTGGTCTCAGAACAAGTTCCCAAGTTCCATTCTTCTTGATTCTTCTCGATTTGATCTAGTTCTTCTTCCATAGCTTTAACCCATTGTTCATCGGTACTGGCCTCTGCAAAAGTTCCAGGTTCAGTTGTAGACAAAAGAGAGAAGTGTACCTACTCATTTATTCTGGATTGTCTTCTTCCGGTTCCTATTCCGGCATCCTTATCACCAATAATCTGATTTGATGGATGATTCTTCTGGTACCAGTTCTTAGGTGATAGATGATCTTTTCGTTCTTCTTGTTCGACAGTTGGTTGATTCAGTTCTTCATCTTCCGTGAGTTGCTCTTCATCCTCATCTGGTTGTTCTTCCACTTTAATTTTCTTCACACCTCTTTTCTTGGAACCTTTCTCTTCTTCATCATCTGATTCTTCTGAGTCTTCTTTGGATGATGTTAGTCTTCCTTCAACTATCTTCACGTTAATGCTTTCAATCACTTTGTCTAATCTCAAATTGTAGCATTTGTAAGCTTTCCTCTTGGATGAATATCCAACAAATATGCCCTCATCTACTCGAGAGTCAAATTTTCCAATCTTCTTATCATCTCTTTTGATGTAACACTTGCTTCCAAAGATTCTGAAGTGTTGTACACTTGCTGCTCTTCTGGTCCATAGCTCATAGGGAGTTTAATCATTTTTGTTTCTGAGTAATCCTCTGTTTAAGATGTGTACTACTGTATGAACTGCGTGTCCCCAAAATTTGTCATTTAACTTGGATTCATTCAACATGGTTCGAGCCATCTCCATTACTAATCTATTCTTTCTTTCAGCAACTCCATTTTGCTGAGCGTTTTGGCTACTGAAAATTGTCTCTTTATTCCATGCTCTTCACAGTACTTGTTGAATTCATCAGAAGTGAATTCTCCACCGTTGTCAGATCTAAGACACTTGATTCGTGACCCTGTTTCATTCTTGACCAGTTCCTTGAACATTTTGAAACATCCAAATGCTTCTGATTTCCTGTTGAGAAGACATACCCATGTCATCCTAGTATAGTCGTCAATGAGTAGCATGAAGTATTTTTCACCATTCAATCCTTTGCTTTTGGTTGGTCCACATAGGTCAATGTGGACAAGCTCCAAAGGTTTTGTAGAAGAATGCTCTTTCGTCTTAAAATGCACTCTTGTTTGTTTTCCATGTTGACACTGTTCACATACAGAGTTAGCAGGTTTTGTGACTTTCGGCATATTTCGAACTACTTGGTTTTTGTAGATTTTGACCAAATTGTCAAAAATGTATATGCCCCATTCTTCTGTGCCAAAGCCAGCTTTCATCTTCTTTTCCCAAGTGACATTTTTCGAACCCAATCTCATCTAACACGTATATGTTGTTTGGAGTCGGGATCAAGGAAGTTAGTGGCTGTGGCTACTAACTTCTTTGATCCTTGCTTTCTTATTTTACATCCTTTTGAGTTGAAGATGAGTTCATGTCCTTGATCACACATCTGACTGGCGCTTAGCAAATTATGTTTCATGTTATCTACAAGCAAGACATTTTCAGCCAAGGAGTTTTTACTTCCGAGCTTTACTGTGCCCTTTCCCAATACTTTTGCTGAATTGTTATTTCCAAACAATACAGATCCTTTATCCTTTTCAATATTGACGAAAGCATCTTTGCCACCTGTCATATGCTTGGAGCAACCGCTATCAACATACCATTTTTCCAGACCCGTGATTCTGAGCTTGAAGAGCAATACCACATTCGTAATTGTTGTTATTGTGTTTAATCCATACCTTGTTAGGCATGTCCTCATTTCTTATTGTTGGTATCCTCATTCTGCAATTTCTGGCTATATGTCCAAAGTTGTTACACTTGTAACATTCTATTTTTTATCTCAAGGGATCAAATCTATTGTTGTACTGTGGTCGTCTGAGGCTTGCAAGGTTATTCCTTGTCTCAAAGTTTCTTCTTTGAAAACAATTTACAGCTTTGTGTCCAAATCTTCCACATGTAAAGCAATGCCCATAAAAGAAGTATCCATACCTGGGAATATATGGAGGCGGTGCTTTTCTGAGATCTGATCTTTCTGCTGGCCCTTCTTCTGATACAGGTTGTTCTGGCTGACGTCCAATCTCTTCTTCATTCATGTAGTCCTTGACAACTTATGCATACCTTCTTGGCTTCTTTTCGTTATCTGTCAACATTGAGCTTGAGGCTTTATTTGTATTTTGCTTGTATCCTATACCGGTCTTGTCGAAGAATGACTTTTGATTGCTGATGATTTGTTCTAGAACCTTGGAGTTGTTTTCATAACCCTTTGCGATATCTTTCGTCTACAGCTTGTTCTTCAGAGATACTATCTCAGCCTCACGATTCTCCTTTTCTCTTATATTTGTCATTAGTCGTTCAGTAAGAGAGTCTTCAACTTGTTTGGCTTCTTCTAGTTTGGTCTTCAAGTCAACAATGGTTTGTTCAAACCGTTGTTCCTCTTCCTTAAGCAATCTATTTTCCTTCCTAACTTTCTTCAGCTCTTTCAAGGCGCTTACAAGTTCTGCCTCAAGATCTACTTCTCCTTCATCTTCGGATTCCTCCTTACTATTATGATCCTTATCCGAGCTTATTGCCATAAAGAATACCTTGTCTGGTTCATCATCATCATCAGAATCACTGTCACTATCGGAGTCACCACTGGATGAGCTATTGTCTCTTTTTGTGTAGAGACTTTTCTTCTTTGCAAACTTTCTTCTGTTCTTATTCTTGTAATTATTGTACTTCTTGTTGGGTTTAAAACTGTCATCCTCTTCACCATCTGAGTTCTTTGCATATGGACATTTAGAAGCAAAATGACCTATCTTTCCACATGAAAAACATTTAAGAGGTAGCTTACCTTTGTATTTTCCAGTGCCTCTCTTTAATTTCCGAACAAAGTTGGCTATTTCTTCATCATCAGATTCATCACTTGTCGGTTTGTCTTTCGTTGATTTGTTCTTCCCAGCTTGTTTGGAGGAGAGCTTGAATGTTGCTTCCTTTCTTGACGTATCTTCATCTTCAATTCTCATTTCGTAAGCTACTAAAGTCCCATGCAGTTGATCCACTGTCATAGTATCTAGATCTGTTCTTTCTTCTAAGGCAGAGATCTTGGGGTTGAACCTTTTGGGAAGAGTTCTTAGAATTTTCCGAACAACTATAGTCTCCTCAACCTCTTCTCCCAAACCTCTGATGGTAGTCACGAGCTGATCAACCCGAAGAATATAGGCTGCTATGTCTTCGTCTTCATTCATTCTTAGTTGTTCGAATTGTCCCCTGTAAGTCTGAAGTTTGGCTTCTTTGACTTTACTATCTCCTTCATATGTGGTTTGGAGTTTGTCCCACATTTCCTTTGCAGAGGGGACAGTTCATCACTTTGTTGAATACATATTCGTCTATAGCACTTAGAAGATGATTTCTAGCCCTTGAGTTGTTGTTGTATTGAACCAGCTCACCTGCATCAGTTGGCACGGTCTTTGGTACTTTGTACCCATTCTCGTTACTCTGCCATATTTCGATTCCTTGAGCTTTTATGAAGGCTCTCATTCTTATACTCCAGAATGCATAGTTGCTTCCATCAAACAAGGGTGTTCCAGATTTGCTTTGTTTAGCAAATTTCCCCATGATTACCTTCCAGTGGTTAGTCTGTTCTGAAGGAACCTGCTCTGATACCAATTGTTGAAATACTGAGAGGGGGGTGAATCAGTAGTTGTACTATTTAAAACATTAATCAAAAGCAGGTTGTTGATCACCAATCACAGCACATCATCAATGTGTATAAAAATAACAAGATGCACAGTATACAATAGTTTTTAACGTGGAAACCCAAGTTCTGGGGGTAAAACCACGGAAGCCTTTTTAAAAATAGTTTTCCATAAATAACTGGAAGGAAGGAACAACTCCCTTATTATATAGACTTCAATTTTCCAGCTTCAACTGGAAGGAGGCTACGACCTGAAGGAAGCTGCCACTCCCTAGTTTTTCGGCTTCTACCGAAAGGAGGCTACGACCTCCTTTTCTTGCCCCGTCCTGCCACCTTGATAAGAAGAAGATTGTCGAACATGTGGACCTGTCATGCACCAAACTCTGCTGCTGATAACCTCTGCACTCTGTTTACTGCCAAGTCAGCCTTATCACTGCCACACACACTGCTCTATACACAATCATCAGACATGCATCATCATAGATTTGAGTCAATGTCATCATGTATGAACCATCATCAATCAATAAGTACTATCATCATCAAGTATGTGCACACATCATCAACATGTAATATGTATGTAATAAGTACACATCATAGTGCATAGAAGTATGTCATCACACCATGGCAAGCATCATGCCATCAGTATCATCAAATCAGTGAATAGCATACATAACATCATACCACTGTATTCATTTAATACTGTTCACACAGTACTTGTACACCATCATCATGTCAACATACCTTGGACTGTACTGTACTTATCACTAAGAATGTGTAAGCATCATCAAGCATATCTCAGGAGTCAAAACATATCACTCCATATCACTGTATATTCATCATTATCATGCATCTAAGAGATCATTGTCAATTCAATCACTGTCTACATATCATCATAGTAGATTAATGTCAAGGTAAAACTGCTATGGCAACTCCACTTCACTGTAGATCCATCACTGTCATTACAGTTAAGAATATATCACAGCCATCAACACAGTTATCACATCACTTTTCTAGACACATCACAGTTCATGCATACCTTGTACTGTAGATGATGGTCACTGTTGTTTAGATGCAAACAATGGACTGTATATTGGTAAGAAGACAGCAGTATAGCATCAGGATTTTACCTCAAAAATTCTACCATAAAAGGAGCTCGGGTCTGTTCACACTCGGCAGTAGTAACACTTAACCTTACTTCTCCAAAGGCTCGGACTGTCAAGAAAACTAGAGACTGTTTCAAATTTGCTGCTGCCAAAAACATGTCTCTGTCATCCTCCAGATGGGAATGCGGCCTCCGTTTAAGCTTCAGAGCATAGGAAACTTCAACTTAATCCATCAGCTACTCGAAAATCAAAACATGAAAAACTTTATCTCCTATTCGGCTGCCTCAGTAGACTTTTTCTTGAGTTCATGGCCTCATTAAGATTTCAATAGCTTGCATCTTTATCATACTTCCTTAGTCCATCATTCACTTAATCTGAGTTTGTTCTCATCAACAGTTGTGGCTTCCTCAATAGTCTTTCACAATCCGAATTTCAGAGCTAGCATCTCTCAATGTTCAACGAAAATATCAGTCCATAAATAAACCCGCGAATACTCTTGAATTCTAGAAGCAAGCCTTCGGTTTTGGAGACAACCCTTCAATTACGGCAGTTCGAGGAAACCGTCTTTTAATTGCAAACCCTCAGCCTCGTCGAATTTCCAATCGACGGCGACTATCTTCCAAAAAGAAACACGGGCAGCTTCTGAGCGGGTTTTCTCCCTTCAAATCGTGGGTAAAATACTGATCAATATCGTCTCGTAAAATTCATTACACAATTCAAGTTGTAGGTTTCTTTCCCCCTTAGGCACACGATTCAAGATTTAAATTTGTAAGCAGCTGATTCTTCAACACGAAGCTACAGTCCCTCGAACGCGAATTTGCAGTTAACCAAAAAATAAAAATCAGTGAGTTCATGTATATACTTATCATTTAGAACGTGACATATGTAAGTGTATTTATACACATTAAGGAAGCATTTAGGAATAGGGCCGACCTCTTAAAGGTTTTTTGTTTTAATTAAAATTTTAATTTAATTCAAAAAAAATATTTTATGGGGCCAATTTGTTTAAAGGGGTTAATAAAAAAATTTCTTTCCTTAGCCATAAGTTTAGGGTTTTATGTTTTATTAAATTTTAAATATTACAACTTCAATGATATATTTTTTTTTTAAGTTCTTTAGAGATCTTACCAATGTGTGAGTGCCCATATATAAAAAAAATTAATACTTTATTACTGGTTACAAGTTTTATTAGAGTTTTTTTTTTATTATCTTTGTATAATGTTGGGGTATTACTAATGTTTTAAGGGCAAGACACATAACCATCAAGGTGTGGGGGTGCCTAGGCTTCTTCTAGGGTATCAGGACCTTTATAATACGTAAATGACCACTGAAAGGGTCATTCGGACTCTTCCAACTTCTTCAACCCACCAATAACACATTCTAGGGTAATAGGGCATGGTTGTGGTGCTGGGGAACCAATGACACAACTGGGGAACCATCGAACCAACTTGGGGGTACTTAACCACTCTACAGGGTGTTCAAGGCTTTTGCCATTGTCCCAAGGGCTCCAAGGGCTTCAGACTTGGGCTTGGACAAAGTCAAAAAGTCTCATTTGACGCTGACACCTACTTAACCCTCAGAGGCTCCTCAAGGGGCACCAAGACACACTAACACACACCTGTTGGCATCAACGACAATTTAGTCAACAACAATAATGCTCTCACATAACCAACTCCATGAGACAAGTCAAACAATATTAAAATTACGAGAATGGTTATGCCATTTGTCTTCTCCAAAGTGGTTGACCATGTCAATCAACTCCAAGAGAGGTTGCTCCACTAAAAATCTTCAATATATGTGTAACAACCACCTGAAAATAGCATGTGTGACCCCTCCATAAGGTGGACCAAGTAAAACCTCCAAAAATAGCAAGTAGCCTCCTCTTAGATCTCCTCAAAAGTGAATGTACCATCAATAATCAAGTGTGAAAAAGATATGCAATAAAAGCTACACAAGTAGACTTGCCAT
Source organism: Pseudotsuga menziesii (assembly GCA_001517045.1). Classification (NCBI taxonomy): domain Eukaryota; kingdom Viridiplantae; phylum Streptophyta; class Pinopsida; order Pinales; family Pinaceae; genus Pseudotsuga; species Pseudotsuga menziesii. The sequence continues at coordinate 232,522 of LPNX010227167.1, read as the reverse complement.
CAATCATGTGGCTCACCAAGTAGTTAGGTCCTTCTTGTTCCTCTCCTTAGCTTCATCTTCTTCCGGTTCTGCAACTTCATCTTTGATATTATTTTCAAGATCATTCTCTCTAAGAATGAGGCCAATCCTATATTTCCATGCTCGAAAGTTTTCTATGCCTTCTAGTTTGTCCTCAAGCTTAGTGCTTGGGGCCATCTTATCCAGGAGGTCACTAAAAAATTAAATTTCTCAAAATGCAAAATTGACCTTACCAAGAGATGTGCTTGCCTGAGGTGAGTTGATTGGTACACTTGATTTCTGGAGATTCCAAATCTTCACCTTTCAAAATTGACTTGCGAGATTTTGATCTGCAGTTTCTGCAGTTTTCTAGTCCAACAAAACCAAACTAGAGTTTGACTTTCCCAGAGATCTACCCACTCAAAAACTTCGATCCAGGGCTCAAAAGATGCGCTCTAGGGAGGCGCAACTTTCTATGCAATCATATCTCCAAAATTCCAACTTTGACAGAAACCCTAATTTCTTGTCGGAAGGAGAGGAGAGAGAGTTTCACCTTGTGAAAGTTGTTCTATTCAGGCTAGCTTTGATACCATGTTAAGATTTCATATGCTCAGGTAGATATCATTAGTATTCAATTCAATTACAAAACAATAGCATATGCAGGATCACTGAAAGAAACACAATCACAAAATAGATACAAATTTATCCTAGGAAACCCTCAAGGTGAAGAAAACCCAACAAAACTTCCTCTATATAGATGTATCAAGAGTAAAAAGATAAAACCCCAAACAAGTGCTCTTCCTCCTTGCAATTATCTCTCTCTCTCTCTCTCTCTCTCTCTCTCTCTCTCCTATGCGCTATACACAAGTGAATGTGTGTGTTTAAATGAGGAACACAGCTCCTATATTTATACTCTTTCTGTCACTTGATTTTTACCGTCACAAGTCGGCCCCAACAAACTTATTAGGCCGACTTCACCTAGGAAGACACAAAACAATATTATATTATATTCAAGAGGGTACTATTGACCCAACTTATAATGGAGGTTATACCTCATGACTTTATGATGACCAAATACAATAGTAACATCTCGACGAAGGAATAGGACATCTCCCATGGGTTACATCAGTAAAATACATTTAAAATATTCTTTCAAGTTACAATATTTCAACATTAGTTTTTAAAGATAGCAGTATAATTTCAATATTATATGCAGCAGAATATATACTACGATCACTAAACGAATAACCAAGCACAAAAACAATAGACAATAATTTGACCTGGGAAACCACAAGGGAGAAAACCCAACAACTTTCTAATAGAGATCTCAGTTCAAAGTACAGCATACATCCAAATACATAGCAATTATAAAGAGTTGAAGATAAACCCCAAGAATAAAGGAGAGACTTCCAAAGATAAAGAACCCCAAAAAATAGTCTTCCTTGCTACTATAGCAAACTTCTTTCTTAAGTGGAGCGAACTTGCTTGGTGAAAAATGAAGAGGGCGCCTTCTACTTATACTTTTTCATGTTGAAATTTTCACTTTTGGAGTGGAGTCGATTTGTCTTCTTTTTCCTAGGTCGACTTCTCTTTTGGTCGCATAATAAGTGTCATCTTCATGTTCCTTCTGAGGCCAACTTGGTGTGGATGCCTCGCGCTGCTACTACATCAACATTTCAGAGTTAAGCACTCCACTTGAGGAGCCCCCCTTTGAACCCATTTCATGACATCTTCCTTTGACTTCACACCATAGGGAGCCCTTCATCCCACATGTACCACAATCTTTGAGGAACATTCCACTTTTTGAGATCTTATTGATGGAGGAAGATCTTACTGAAGGGTTTCGACATGCTTGGGAACCATTTTTTAGGAGTTTATTGCACATTGTAGGGATCTAAGGGGTCAATTTCTTAGGTCTATGACCCTTCCATCATTGTTTGGACCATATATATTGGAGCGCTCTATCTTCTTGAGCATCTATTGTATCATTTATGTATTATCTCACTTGCTCTAGTGGTGCGCCCCCCTCCTCTTGGGAATTTGGTTAAAGTTTGGAGGTTTAGGGTTTGGAGGTCGAATAGCCTAAGAACCTCATTCTTTATGTATCTTTACCATGTCTAGAAGAGAATATTGTTGTTTACTCCTCCCTAAGATAGATCTAGATATTTATGGTTATTTTATTTGAGGGTTTGTAACTTTGTTGAGGCTCCCCTCTCATTTGTAATTTGTTGTTGGTTGGATAATATAATGATCGAATTCTTTTTTTTATAAAGCTATTGGATGTATGTGGAGACCTATCTTATGATATGAGGCATATATTTTGCTAGACCGAGCTTGGATGTGATGTCCAAACCTTCTTCATTGCAAAGGTTAGTTGATTTAGTTCAATGTATAGTAAAATTTGTTGCTTGAAATAAAGTAAATGAAACATTCTTTCCTTTTCTTATATGCTTTAGTAAAAAGTGAATGCTTGTAGTTTGCATCTGTTGGGAGTGATTGCAAGTCTAATTTCACATTTGCTAAAGTACTCATATGCTAGATTACTTGATCTACATGGGCATCGGTGGCCTCCCACCTGGTCCACTGGCTCAAAACACAGTTTTCCACTAAGTAGCACTGAAGCAGATATGGATATGGATATGGATGCAGCAAATTTTCAAAAAGGCTAGATACGATACGACGGGGAAACAACATATATATATATATGAAACAATGTGAAAACCATGACACATAAAAATTTCAATTTTTAGATTACCTTTCATCATTTAGATTTAGATTCTATGGTTGTTGGCTTCTTAAACCAATCAGTCCTTGTTAGAAAATTATAATATTTCATAAACAATTAAATCTCAACAATATTTTATTAGTAGTTAAACTTCCAAAATACAAAAAGAAGAGATTAACAAAACCATTAAATTGATATATAAGATTAAATGTGTTGATGAAATTGTCATTGATGCCAACATGGACTTGCAATGGTCCCACAGGATGTCACTGATGCCACCAAGTCCTACTTGTAGTGCCTTGACCCCTTACAGAATGGGTTTGCACCTTGCAGTGCCTTGGATCCTAAACAGAGGGGGTTTGTGCCTTGAAACACCTTGTATCTGGTTGACAAGGTCCATGTACCCACAAGCTTGGATCTTGATGCCACCACCTTGCTGAAGATGTTGAAGACCCTGTTGATGGCGCTGAAGACCCTAGAGATGGTCCTGAAGACCTTACAGAAGTTGGAGAAGCCCTAGATGGGTTGGAGAAGCATTAATGACCCATTCTGTGGTCATTCATGCTCTGATGATGTCATGGTACCCTAAGAGAAGGTCTGGCAACCCCACAGGTGATGTCATGATGGATCATGACCCATAGAAGTCCTCCTGGTGTGGGTAAGGTGGTTGAAGAAGCCCATGAATCCTCTTGCTTCATCAAGAAGCCTTGAAGAAGCCCTTGGACCCACACTTGATGGCTTAAAAGTTAATAGTTCTTGTACACTTGATGAAGATGATGTGGTCATTGATAAAGACCTGGAACCCCTAATGAAGACCTTGATGCCCTTGCAAAGGTCATGAAGTCCATTGCTTGTATGATGGCATGATGAAGGCACCCACACACATGTGATGACACTTGGACACTTGCTTGCATGTTATGGGTTGATGTGGCGTCTATAGGACATGACACTTAATGACTTTGAAGATGATGACACTTGGACACCTATTACACCCTTGGCATTGATAATATGGTGGACACCCTATAAACTTTAATGATATGGCAAAGAAACAATAATTAACAAATACATGCAATGGTAGGGCTTGATCCTTGAATGGTGACATGTATATGGAAGCCCTAGTGGGTTAAATGGCACCCCTTTGATGAGGACATCCTTATGGTGAGGAATGAGTGTGTGTCTTGCAACACAAGTGGAATATTGATTTGATTTAAACAAAACCAAAAATAAAATAATAAATAAAATTTGAATTCAAAGTCAAAATAATAAAAATTCAAATTATAAGACACTTACCTTGCTCACCCTAGAAGTCGGCCAGCATGAAGTTGTCCACTTTAATGTGTATATAAACACATATGTCAACATCCAAAAAACAGATCATCGAATTGGAGGAAGATCCACTCTGAAATTCGGAGGTCTGTGGCAGCCGCAGTTCTGATGACTGAGGCAAAATTGACTGAGGAAATTCGGAGGTCTAATTTCGGGGAGCATACTGTTCTTTGCAAAAAAAAAATTGGGGTGTCTTTTGTGGCCCTAGTTTGTTTACAGCAGTAAAGAAAAAGAGCTCTCAAATTCGTGACTCTTTCTCTGATTTTCATGTGGAATTCGATGGAGAATAAGATAGCTCTGAGATTTTCGGGCATAAACTTAGACAGCCACCATATGTGAAATGGAGATGTAATTTTTGTAGACGAATTGTGGAAAAGCAGCTCTGATTTTCGGGTATATAGCTGAGGCAGCGGCAGAAAGATGGTGGAGATAAAGTAAGAAGTTTTTAAGTCTTTTCTTTTTCTGAAGTCGGGTGGAAGATTCGGTGATGGAGAGAAGCTCTGGCTTTTTTTTGGGTTTACAACAGGTCTAAGGCAGTCGCAGGCAAAAAAAAAGGATACTGTGATGAGTATTACAGTAACAAGTACAGGACATTATGAGTGAAGATACTTAAGGATATGAGCAGACTTTGCATGAGCAGACCTTGATGATATGAGCACAAGTTGCAAGTTTGAGTCATGGTAGACTGTGTGCGAGGCTCTGGGTATGAAGGTTCTGGACATAAAAGAAAATATCAGAATAATGATGAGCCGAGATAGTTCCAGGGTGTGAGCATAAAAAGAAAATGCAGAAGATGATCAGCAATCGACATGGATGTTGTTAAACACCATAATCATTTTTATGATGACCTGAAGCAGATTGAGTTGATGTGTTGACCTTCAATGAGCAGAGGATAAAAAGCAGTGTTAATGAGCAGAGAGACATGACATTGACAGCAGTAGGGCAAGTTGTTTAAGCAGCAGCATAAGGTTGAAGTTTGAATTGTTTTGGGCAGCAGAATACACATATATATATTCTACATCAACGTGCATTTCTCCACGATATCCAAGCATTCAAAGGTGCTCTATCCTAGCGCTAATTTCAGGCATACAATATCTGATCTAGCACAAGCACAACCATCAGAAATTTCTGGGTTCGTATAGCAGACTTTTCTATGGTCTAACTCAAGCCTTTTGTTTACTCTTAAATGGACTAAGACTGAGGTATGTACTGATTATATTTGGCTTAGCTTTCTTGAAAGAAAATGTGACAAAATGGGGATTGAATACCTTCAGTGATATATCAATCCTTGTGAGACCTGTGAACTAGAAAATGTATTATTTATTGAAACATCATTTAAGGACAATATTATGGGCAGTTCTGTAGTGAACATTGAAAAGGTTAAATTGAACAGTAACAACCTTTGTTGAAGTAGTTTGTAAGAGGCTTTGCAAGAAGTCAAAGGATAGTTTGAACTTTGTGGCTGTGTTTGATGACAATATTACCCTGACTGAGTAGTGACAGTTGACAGCCTTAACTTGTACAGTTGCTTTGACTTAACAGTATCAACATTTGTTGAAGTATCTTGGACTTGAAAATAACAAGCAGACTTGACAAGTGACAGTCTCTTTTGATAACAGTGGTAAAAGTCCAACAAGTTGACTGTAACAATCTTTGATGTGATTTGCAACAGCAATAACTTGAAAGTAATTTTTGATAGCAGTAAACATGACATGGATAGAATGCTGATGTGACAGAGATTGCTTGTGATGAAGATATGATGCTGGTGGACAGAATGTTGATGTGACAGAGATTGCTTGTGATGAAGATATGATGCTGGTGGACAGAATGCTGATATGACAGAAATTGCTTGTGATGTGGCAGTGATATCTACAGGGATGATTTGACAGTGACTAGAATACAGAGATTGTTGAGCAGCAGTGAGCAAATGAACAAGATGACTGATGAGCAGTGTTGATGAACAGAGAAGATTGAAAAGTGTGTTGCAGCAGTACTGACCAACAGCAGAACAGATTGAAGAGACAAGTGATGTTGATGTGATTGATGAGATGATGTGACAGTGGGATTTAATTGTAAAAGCAAGCTTGTCTTGCATTTGAGGTTAGGATACCTCAAACCCTTCTTAACAAGGTCTAAGAAAACCAGGCAGGGTCCTGGATGAAGAGTAGGTGCTCTTTGTATCAGTAGGTGCTGATTTTACCTCACAGTTGTAGCCGGTCCAAAACTAATACAAAAAGATTACAAAATTATATGGTGTTGTGTTCTTTTGTGTTATGGTTCTTGATGATTCAAATGCTTATGCTATGTGAATGATGAAGTGAAAGATGTTTATGAAATGATTATGAGATTGGAAGAATGATGAATTGGTAGTTAATTGTGACAAGCTAAAAAAAAAGTTTTCTAATTGCCTTTACACTGATTCACCCCCCCTCTCAGTGTCTAACAAAATGGACTTCAACACAAAATAAACCAAACAATGACAACATTAAAAAAAATTAAAACAATGAGAACATTAAAATAAAAAAAAATTTAAATCAAAGAAAGCGCATTTTATTGCAGTTATATATATATATATATAAACCAACTTTAATCTATTAAATCTTTATAAAATATATTTTATTTATTTAAAATTTTAGTTTTCATTAAAACACTTCAATAAAAACATAAATCTAAGGGTATATTAGGGAATTAATCTTTCGAGGGGCAATGTTATATCATAAATGTTTGACAATGTATCCTCATGCAAAGTGCATAGGCAATGAACCTGAGACATGTCTTTTCTTACACCATGAGCATAAAGACATTTATGCGTCACAATAAAAGTGGTAGATACCATGCCTGGAAAATTGACAAACGTGGTAACCTGGAACTGTGGACCAGCGTAAACTATAAACTGGTGAGTGGAAATGTAAATGGTAAATGCTCCAGTGACTTTACAACAACGACAACTTAATGAACTCAAACCTTGATTGCTGAACCATAGGATTGTTAAACGACTCGTTGCAAGGTAAATATGTTATGAAGGGACATATTTTTAAGAGAGTTTGAGCCGTTGAAGTGGGCCCTTTAGCCGTTGAACCCCCAAAAGTTAAAAACATATCAAAATTGAATTTTAGAATGGAAACATGGTTTTTTTCCAGCAAAACATATCACAATTTTCTTTGATGTGTATCCCTTCCAGCCGGATCTATATCCTCGTCAACGTGATCTGTATCCCTGTCCACTTGAAACGTACCAGTTTAGGGTTGAAATGCAGCAGCTGCAAAACAAAACAGCTCCATTTTTTATGAAACGTATCAATGCCATTTCAAAGTCGTACCCTATCTGTTTCAGTATCTGAAACGGGGAACGACGTTTCCCAAGGGTTACTATGACATTTTCAATAACTTAAGATTTCCATCTTAGCAGCTCTTTATGGTTTTTTTGGATCCTGAGCTTCCAAGGCCGTTTTGAGACCCTAAACAACACTTTTTTTGTCACGGCATCACCCAATAGTTAGCCTTCAGCTATCTAATGGGCGGTTCAGAATGTGTACTTCTTGGCCAGACCTTTCTAACAGGATACCAAGCGCCCCATGTGAAAGTTGTATGCAAAAATTACACTCCTAAGAAGTTGATGTATCAACTAACCACAACGAGGCCCACAAATGTTTTGGTGTTTCATCTTCTAGGGTTAGGGTTTTTGATGTTTAGGGTTTTCTCATTGATGCTTTATGTTAAATGGCCCTTTTGGCCTCATTGTAACTTAGCTTCTTACCAATGAACGTAGCCGACACATCTCTTCTCAGAGATAAGCTACCACCATTCTAGCTATTTTGCATTCTGCAATTTACAGTCTGCTCTACTTCATTAAGTTATAGAGTTTGAGTTTATTGTTGTTAAATTTTCATATGCTTAACTAAGACATCAGTATATCATTTCATTTTTCATAATAAAAGCATATAAAACAGGATCACTGAAAAAAACAATATCACAAGAACAACACAGATTTATCCTGGGAAAACCCTAAAGGGAAAAACCTAGCAAAAGCTTCCTCAATATAGATGCCCCAAATA
>LPNX010227167.1:137515-220574 GCA_001517045.1 Pseudotsuga menziesii | reverse complement strand
TGAGGGGACTACCTCATGACTCTTATTATTTCTTCCGATTAGGAGCATCGGGGTACAATGAAATACAAATGGTTCTCCCGGTTGGACCATCAGGGACCACAAAAGATACATAACGAATATTCTTCGAAGTTACAATATTTCAACAATTGTACCATTATGTTCTTTGCCATATATATCTGTGTACTCTGTTATACACATTCTTTCATTTCGTCCTCACACAAACCCAGGTTATTACTAGCCAAAGGTATATTCCCGTAGAGACCCTTTCTTGGAGAACTTCCACATCAAAGTCCAAAGTTCTAGGCTGTCCTGGCATGTGTATTCAGTCAGTCCAGCCCTAGAAACACTGAAAAAACAGCCCATTGAGATCTGTCTTCATGAATCCATCTGCCCAATATTGAAGGCACTAGTCTCTCCCCCAACCACCATCCAAAAAACCTTTAAAAAATTCCTTCAATTTTCTGCTTTGTCCACTGAAATCTGAGTCTTACTTTGCTGTCCCATCATTTCCAGATTTCGATTTTTTCTAAGCCTAGGGTTTATAGCTGTTTGCATATCATTTTAGGGTTATTATTTACCTAGTTTTAATTCTGAATTCTCATTTTACAATATCCCTAAACAGAATTTGACTAAACCCAAATAGGACTGAAAATTTTGATCATTTGCTTGGGTAATTAATCGTTTAATTCGTTGCAAATCTGTACCTTTTATTTCTGCAATTTATGATAGATTTACAGCAAACCAAAGTGCCGAAACAGTTCATCTAAAGCAGCCTTTGAGATTGTAGTCACTTTGATAATTCTGGAATTTACTGTGTTTTAATCATTTTAATTTCCAGATTTGAAAATATTTTATTGGCTGTAATTTTTCATTGTTTCTGTGAAATCTATTAAGTAGAATCTTGCTTCATTTAAATTGAATTTCATTTTAAGCAAAGGTTGTAGAATCTTGCTTCATTTAAATTGAATTTCATTTTAAGCAAAGGTTCATTTATTTTTTGAAGTGTTTGTCATATGCTTGGTACTTTAATATCTAGTTCAGAATCATTCCATAGGGTTAGTTAAATATGCAATATAGTCAGATAATCTAACCAGATCTAAGCTCCCATTCATTTAGGAATTAGTCTGAAATCAATCCATGTTAGGGACGCCCCCCTTGACCTTAGAGGGCAGGTCAAAAGTGAAAGTAGTGCACTAAGGTGACAATGGTGCCTTGTCCCGTAGTTGCATCTACGTGTAATACTCGTAGATTAGGTGCTAATCTGCATTAACTTTCCCACTTAAGTGCTAATCTGAGTTGTAACAATATGCATGCTTAGATGTATTATATTTTTATGCATTGAAGTAAAATATAAAATGCATTTTCAAAAGAAAAGACTAGTAAAAGCAACATTGTATCCAAGGGCAAGGATAAACTAACTAGATAAGGATGGAAGTAAGCCTATTAGAACAAACGCTAATGGCAAGCATGGTGACTACAAAATTGAAGCAAGATGATCTTTATTGTCTATCTAACCTGCAATAACTAAAGTGGATATCAATAAACTTTGCTTCTTCCACCATGCATAAATCAGTTCTCTGTCAGTCTAATAAGCTGTGTAGTTGTTTTCAAAGAATTAAAGTTCTCCTGTAAAGGTCCTACATATACTTGAATGATCATCCACATACTATAAAAAATGGCCTCGAAGTGTGCTAATGTTCCTCTACACAGGTCAACCTACTGTATTTCCACCTTAGCAGGTCAGCCAACTTATTTCCATATAAGCAGGTATTCCCATATGAGACTTCCACGGTTCCACCCATCACCCTTGTTCTCCCTAAATGTGAGCCCCTATATGCTAGCATATCATTCACAAATTGGACTACCATATTTGTATCTTATCAGGTGGACCTAACAGTGATATCCATCATCATCTGTTAGAAAAATGACACCCCTTGGTGCCAAGCACCAGGGACCAATTATCATGACAGTTACCAAATTCTAGCACTAAAAGCTTTCAGACACTTAATTCAAAGATGTAAAAAGTCTTTAAATTAATTGGACTACCATATTTGTATCTTTGAATTAATTGGACTACCATATTTGTATCTTATCAGGTGGACCTAACAGTGATATCCATCATCATCTGTTAGAAAAATGACACCCCTTGGTGCCAAGCACCAGGGACCAATTATCATGACAGTTACCAAATTCTAGCACTAAAAGCTTTCAGACACTTAATTCAAAGATGTAAAAAGTCTTTTAACAGGATTTAGATTCAACCTCCTTTGATAAGTGCGCTCCCCCTTCCCTATTCTATTCCACTCTAAAATGTATAGAGAAAAAACACCAAATAAAATTCAGCATAACGATATCATGTTTTGCAAGGTACTATTTAATACTACAAGCATAAGAAGTCATATAAACAACCATAATTAACCGAAGACAGTTTATGGATTTAGGGAAATGCATAATATATATACACGCTAATTCCCAATGACATAGACAAAACAAGATAAAACAGAAAGTAGTACATTTTCAAGTAAATAAATAAAAGATGTAGCTTTCGTAATATATTGTACTAGATGAGTACAAAAAATTTGGAAGAATGTCATCTAGTAGAGATTGTAATGACGAGATGTCTACACAATCTTGGGTGGCTCGCAAGCCGCTCATAATAAGGGCTGTAATTCTCTTACAATAGCGATGGAGAATCTAATTTGTGCTGCAGTATGTATCCCACAATTCTTAAAGCGTCATCTAGAGATACAACAACAAACGCCGATGTACTAAGAAGGAATGTGATATTCACAGTTTTACTTAACAGACGGCAATATAACAATATATAGAACTTGCGCTATATCCTCTAACTCTCCATTAAGCAACGTCAAATAGTACTGCTAAAATTTGCTACACAAGAATTTTGAAAAGAAAAAGGTTATATTGGACACGTGGCTATCCTCGTTTATTATAACCAGAGTTATTATGCACAAAACCCTCTAGATTGTCTAAAATATACTTTCAGCTTTGAATTCAGAAACAGAAAAAGCCTCACTGAAGCTAAACCACTCAGTTCAATAAAATAATACCCCACCTTCAGCCAAAAGAAGAACCCCCGCATCAAAGTCAATTTATCTTCAAGCGAAGACGCTGAAGCCAACTTTGCATCCAATTCTGTTTAAAATTTCAAAAAAAACAAAAAAGAAGAAAACAATATAGTCAGAATAGATTTGAAATCTTACATCTTTCAAAGAAAACAAGCATTTAAGACTCAATGAAAATAAGAGCATCCAAACTAATGCCAAGTCTGACCAATAGATTTCTAATTTCATAAATTCATGTTGAATTGATTAATCCTTTCTCACCACGTGATATGGTCTAAGAAAACAATGGCCTCCAGAGAACAATGTCACAGCTGACTTGAATTTGAAAAAGGAAAAATAAACAACAAGCACAAGAAAAAATATATTTATGAAGATGGGATGTTTGATGGGTGTTTGTAATTCCTGTTATTGCTGACAGGATAAATATTCATCTATTTGAGAAGCAAAATATCATCTCATTTTCAGAATTACCAAATACATTTTTGACTGTGATGCCATTCAATTGCAAAATAAAATAGACAGAGATCTGGTTATAGTTACAAGAAGATTAGTTTATGGCAATCTCATATACTTTGTAATATACCCTATCCAAAAATTCCTAGTTTATTATAATAACTTATGTAAAACATGATAATTGTATAATCTTTCATATTCAACGTGAGAACTCAGTGGACAAAAAGGTTGTATACAATATGGGTATAGGTGTGGTACCCATTGAGAGTGACGTTACTCCACAGACAAGTGACAGGGTTGTAGAAGGGGTTTTAAGACCATACAATCCCTGTAGCACTGTCGACGCCATGAAAGGCAGAACTGCAGAGCTTTTAAGGAGTTGGTTCAGCAAGAGGACAGCCCAAAAAAGAAGTCTCCCCAGCACTATGAATTTCATAGTTTATCATAATAAATTAAATCAAGCAGAACATGATAATTTTAAAATCTCATAACATTCTCCATGGAGGGAAGCATGACACCACAGACAAGTTTTGCGGTTGTAGCTGGGGGTTTGGGTATCATCTAGCCCTTGAAAGGAACATGTTTTGAGGCAGTGCAGCATGAGGATGCTGCAATTATTGATGTTATCTACACATGTGGCCATGGACCATTCAAACTTGATATGTAGGCTCAATAACCCTCTTGGGGTGTGTGCCTTTGTTACATGGGTCCATAACCACTCTTAGGAGGATGCCTCACTGGAGTTCTGTATTAATAAACAACTCCAACTCTCATTTGTACCACCTCCCTCATTCTGTCAACTTCTCGATCTACTATACAAAGTGTGATAAGCCTAAGGGCACTTACATTTGGCATTTTTTTCTCGTGTGAATGGCATTTCTCTTGGGCACACTTGTGCATTTCTGTTTTAAGCACACTTGTGCTTTCCTTTTGCACTCTCTCTCTAGCACATTAGGACTATCACACTCTAGTGCACTTGTGAGGAGGCTATTTCAGAATTTTGGTGAGTTCAGGTGCATTGAGTTTCTTGTTGACCCTTGCAAATCTCAACATAGTTTCCGAGCAGGTGTGAACCTTACTCTCTTAATTCTTCAGAGCAAGTGTGAGACTTTGGCCTTTATTTTTCTTTGGAGGCCCATGGCAAGTTAGACTTGCTTCTTTTCTTCTTTGCTTGATTTTAGCTTTGACTTGGTCTTCGTTTTCTTTGACTTTGCAGGTACAAGGAGTCTTGGACTGGGAGCCTTCTTTATGTGCCCTTTTTTGAGCCATGGTAAGGAGAAAAGACTTTCAATGTTCATACTTCAGGTCTAGGGAGGAGCATTGCTCCTTGGGAACTCTCTTTGCTTGATAAGCAGTTAACCCCAGGGATTTACACGAAAGCCTCCTGAACCGTCACAAGATCGTTGCAACACAAACATGCTTGAGACATAAAGGATTAACTGGGAGGCCTTCATGGTGAAGGGGTCACAGAGGAGAGGTCAAGAGTCAACTCATCAATCTTTTACCAAAGGATGCACACCAAAGTATGAAGTGGAATCGATAATGGATGAATGGCCATAAGGTGAACCTGAAGAAGGGGGTAAAAGACCTTGCAAAATACTAAGAATCATATAGGTTCAATGGTACATAAGTAAATCAAGAATCTACTACCCTCGTTAACTTGTAAGTGTGATACTACTAACTATACTCATCAGATAATCAATATATCAAATGTGGCAGCATCAACATATAGTACATCATCACATCATATATCATCATGACATGTCATAGCAGTAGAAATATGCCATATATCACACGAACATCACATCACATCAAAAGGAGGCCCAAGAGCAGAAAAGATGGGCCCCAATACTTTGGAATGCAAAGTTCTCTGAATCAAAAATAAGTCTGAAAAACAGTATGCCTCCAGAATGTGGCATAACAAGAACCATTAAAAACACTGGCATAGACTATTACGCTTTTACATGAATATGTGGCACCTGAAATACGTTCAGGGTTGGATCCTGGGGTGCCCAAATGCACACGCATTCTAATTCAAAAGCATAGCAATTTGGCTTTCCTGAACTGAACTATAGTATCTGCGAGTGATGATGGCAATCTTCCTGCTTGTGAATGTCTGGATTTCGATTTAGACTTCTGCCATCCATTTATGTTCCAGACACACAGCTGTACATTAGCTCCAGAGGATACCAAAACATTTAAAGCCTTTAGAAAATGCCATGCCAGTTATTCTCTTTTGGTGTCCCGTAAGTTTCATGTTTACCTTTCCGAATTTAGTACTCTCTCACCAGAAGCAGATATTACATATGAATCATTCTCTGACAAAGCTATGCAAGGAACAAACTTCTTCTAGGCCTCTATGCATGCTTATCTCCTCCAAGAAATTGCTCTGAAAGCCACTTATAATGCTGTTACAGGATCCCCATATTCGCTGAGAAATCAGTAGGATGAAAGATATGCTTTAGGCAGGCCACTACAAGAAACCTTTGGCTGGAAATAATTCCTTAGTGGCACTCAGATCAGCTCCAGGTTCAGTGGACACAAGTTGCTCCTTGAGTTTATGTGCACATGTTGGCTTTTATTCATTTTATACTCCTTTTAGTGACTACAACAGGAAATGCCCCAACCATATCCTTTCAAACTATGGCAGTCTTTGATTTCCTCCCTTGAAAGCTACAGGAAATCTAACTTTAAAAAAAAGTGTGGACCGTTACTCATCCAAAGACTGCTGCTACAGGTTAAGCTTGCCTAAATATCCTCCAAGTATGCAGAGACAAGGCTTATAATTTATTTCGTTGCTGTATAGGTGTAGGCTTTTCAAAAACTCCTAATAAATATCATGATCGTTTGAAATGTACATGTTGCTACAGAATGGCTACAAAGTGAAAGATGGAAAGATTTTGCATTGGATATGACACAGAATTTGCCTACACCTGCCTAGACCCTTCCAAAGTTGCCCAGAATTTGCTCTCGGCCAAGAAAGATCGCTCAGAATTGCCTCATTTTACCCAGGTATCCTGAGAATTCTAAGATTCTTCCTAGAGATCTAGGTGAACACCCCTGTTAGCATTTTTGTAGCTCGAGGTACTCCTACGTCAGGTGCCTAGGTGCAGGAGACCAAGGTGATGTGAAGTCTCATTTAATGTCATAAAGTGACTTTATTAATGATTAATTTATTAAAGTACCTTTCTTATTTGATTTTATGATTTAAAAGTGAGTTGCACTTTATTATGTTTATAAAGTGTACTTTTTAATATTTAAGGAAAAGCGACTTTTCGAAAAGAAAAGACTTAGTGTATAGTTCATTTAGGAAACTTAAGTGAACTTGAGATTAGATCTCAGCCATGGATCTTGAGATCAAGATTTAATTTCAACCGTGGAATTCGAAAAGTCAAGTAAGCTACCCTAATGAGAGAAATAAAAGAGAAATGAGACTTCGTTTGCATGCATCCAAAAGAGGGTTTTGGTGAGAAAAGAAAGAGAGGCATCCATCCCAAAGAGAGCAGTCTCTTGGGTGGCTCGAATTTCAAGAGAGTGGTTTTAAAGGAAGAGCTGAGCATGGAGAGAATAGGTGCACGCATTCCAAGCAGGAAATGAGGGCATACTAACCCAGAATTCGGAAGCTGAGTTAAAATTGTCCATACAGAAGACAAGAGGGCGCTTTTTCTGAGTAAGAAGAGGGGCACGAACTCCAAGATTGTCAGCAGCATTAATGATGGTCCATACCACAGACTTCTGAGGGGCCGTACAGCAGTAAAGAGTACAGAAATTGAGGTTGTTAATAGCACAGATTTCGAGAGCTTGGTGCTGCAGCTAGTCCGAGGAGGTCATACTGTATCTGCAGTTTGCTTGAGTGCAGATCCAAGGCAGAGATTGCTGTAGTGTTGACTGTGCTGGACCGTACAGTGCATTGGCATATTTTCCAAAGCTGAGCAAGCTTGGATTTGAGGTGATGTTGGCACATTTCTTTTTTCCCCCAAAGAAAAAAAGCTTATATTTGTATTAATTCAAAAGAGTCTTTACATAGTTTGTATGCTTTGCATACTGCTGTTAACAGCTGGAAACAAAATCAGAAAATGTCTCCAAAAACTTCAGACCAAAAGCCTGAAAACTGTAACTGTTCAGTTACTGAGCCACAAATATGTCAAAGATATAGCTCCCCTTGAGCTTAAAAACAGAGCTGAGAGTATGGCAAAAAACTGCTTGTGATTGTGACTGGCCTGTTGAATTCAGAAAGAAGTGAAGAGATCAAAATGTTCAAATGAAAGTTCCTGCAGGAAGGGTCTCTATGAATGGTCTGTGAAAGAACTCATACACTTCCTCTTCCCTGTTTTCAAAAAATTTCCAAGTTCCGTGTTCCATCTTCACCCCTTCCTTCGAGAGGCGGTCTGCATCTGAATTTACTTCCCTGTAAACATGGCAGCATGAAATGTAATCAAAATTTGTCCAAAGTCTGTTTACCTCTTCATAAAGAGAAATGAGAGTAAGATTTCTACATTGCTGGACTTTGTTCACCCAGTTGATAATTATAAGTGAATCTCCAAAAATCTGAAGTTTTCTGCAGCCTTTTTCTAGGGCGAAGTGGAGAAGGAGATTCAGAGCCATGAGCTCTGCGTAGTTATTTGTACCTGAACCAAGACCCATTTGGATTTGGAAGTGATGGTTTTGGTTTAAAAAGAGAGTGGCACCACCCCCACAAGTGTGATTTTGAGAGGCTCCATCAAAAAAAGCCCAAGGCATGGTAGGGTCTATCTGTTCCTCTGTGACTATTCTTACCGATGGAGCATCCTTTGTTTGAGGAAAATAAGAGAGGATGTCAAGCCCTTGTTTTGCTGTAACTTCTGGTGAAGATGCTTTGTCTTGGAAAATTGCCTTATTTCGTGCTATCCAGACCCCCCAAGTGTGAATTAGGGGGAGAGCTTTTATATGGGCGAGCTGAGGAGATGTGGACCAAGATTTCCAAGCATCTTCGAGAGATTGACATGTCCAATTGAATCTCTGGTTTAGCATAGCTTGCGAATGTAGCCATACCTGGGAAGTGAAAGGGCAATTGAGGAAGAGATGAATGGCAGATTCCTCGGTATTTTTGCAGAGGGTGCACCAACGCGGTCCTTCTAGGGATCTTTTCTTCATTCTGTCCCGGGTTGGAGTTTCGTCGTCAAGGGTGCACCACATGAGTACTTTTGCCTTCAGCGGGCATTTGAGTTTCCAAATTCCTAGTTGCCACCATTTCGGTTCAGTTTGGAAAATGGGGAGAAAAAGCTGCTGATATCCAGTTTTTGGGGTGTAGTTTCCATGAGCTTTTTTTATGTTCCCAAACCAACTCATCATCTCTGTCTGTAAGTCTGATGTGGGAGTGTCGAAGTGTTGTAATGAACCTATTCCAATCTTGAGTCCACTGGGCAGGGATCTCCAGTTCCCTACATCCCAGCCACCCTTGTTGCCATAAGTTGGTAGAAGCAAGCTCAGCGATCTGATTTAGGTGGAAGAGGCCTTTTTGCTGAAGGAATTGGATGAGCTGCAGAGGAAGAAGATTGTTGAGTTGACTGCTAGGCCAAGGATCAGCTCCTATTCTGACCCTTGTCCCGTTGCCCACTTTCCATGAAAGTCCACCGTGAATTAGTGAGAAGGCATTGCAGATCACCTTCCAAATGATTGAGTTGGACCCTGTGTAGATGAAGATTGGGTTTCTAATCCAATCCCACAGAGGTACTAGACTTATGTATTTGTGATATACCACCTCCATTCAAAGGCTTTCCGTTGTGATGAGCCTCCATCCTGCTTTCACTGCCAGAGCTTTAGCAAAAAGAGCAGTGTTCTTTAGTCCCCACCCTCCCAACGATTTGGGTCTCGTAATTTGGTCCCATTTTACCCATGGAAGGACTTTTTGTTCCTTCTTTCCTGTCCAAAGGAATTTTGAGCAGATTTTCTATGACTTTTCCAAGATGAACTTTGGGATCCATGCTATAGACATCCAATAAACAGAAATTGCTTCAAGGGCAGATTTTACCAGAACTAACCTTCCAGGTTTTACTTTGTAATGATTTGAAACACAGCTTTCTCATGGAAGAACACATCTTTGCTCACTAACTTCTGTAAACCTGGAAGTGTTGTGCAGTGAAGGTGTTCAAACCTTCTATGACAAGGCTCACATGGATCAACTGCATGAGTGGAATCCTCGGAAACCCTGTAAAGGCCTCCCTCTTGAACCCCAATCTATACTGTTGAGCTTAGGGCTTCATTCCTTGCCCATAGAAGGACTTTCTTGTCCATAAAGAGGACTCCGAAGCCCTTGTCCTCTAATCTAGCAACAAATAAAAGATTCTTCTTTAAACCAGGAACATAAAGAATATCATCGATATGAAGAACTATACCTAAGTCAAGTTGAAGTGACGTTGAGCCCACTCCTTCAATCTTGTAAGTGGAGTCATCTCCAAGTTCTACCTGAGTGATGAACTTCTTCTTTCTATAACTGGTGAGAGCTCCATGGTTACCTGTCATGTGCCTGGAGGCACCACTTTCCACCAACCAAGAAGTGGAACAATCTGAGAAAGAACCAGTGAGAGCAGAAGTCAAGTAGTACTCTCTTCTACGCTTTTCATCCTTGTTAGCCTTGGTTTTCTTCTTATTCTTCTTTGGTTCTTCTTCTTCTTCTTCTTCTTCTTTTGTTGAGGGAAAGGCTTCTTGAATTTCTTTGTCTTTGTTGCAAGTGCAAGGTTGTCCTCCTTGATTACCTTGCCAGAGTTCCTTCCTTCTTCTTCTATGCAATCATGCCAAAGCCTTTCAAAGGTTGGTTGATTCTCTCGTCCACAGATGAATGCCATGAAAGTTTCCCAAGAGCTTGGGAGACCATCAACCATTGTTTGCACAAGGTCATCATCATCAACAGTAATACCAATAACAATGAGTTGATCTCTTACCTGTGCAATCTTAGTGAAGAAGGAACCAACGCTTTCATCTTTGTTCAGCTTCAAATTCGGTAGCCTCTTCTTCAAGACTCTCTTCTGACCGGGAGCCTTCTTTTCATATAGGTTGACCAGAGTATCAAAGCAATCTTTAACAGTCTTCAAAGATGTGATGTTGGGCATCACTGACTCTCTGACAGAATCATAGATGATTCTTCTAGCCTTACCTTGCTTCCTCTTGTAAGCAAGCCTACCGGCATTTGTTGTTGGCTCTTCTATGACATTAAGAACAATGTCATCCAAGTCATTTTCATCTAGAATGGTTATCAACTGAGCTTTCCAGAAGTTGAAGTTGGCTGAACCATAGAGCTTCTCTTCTGGTTTGAAACCATTGGTGGCCATCTCTGCCACTTAGTCAAATGTTAGATCTACAAATCTTATCCCAAGATCTAGGAAAAACAACAGCAGTGTCCCTTTACTGTGTTTTTCACATGCTAAGCTCTGATACCATGTTGATTTTTAGCATTAGCATAAATACTTTAAAAAATTGCAGATCAACTTAAATAACAAATGACAAGTGCAGTAAAAATCACATTCATCACACCAGCATAGTGGACATGAGTTTTTCTCTGGGGAAACCTTCAAAGGACAAAAACCCCAAAAAGCATTAGTAGCTCATCTTGTAAATGAGATGACTTAGAAATTCTTCAAAAAGTTCCTCAAACCCCAATCTGGGTTTAACCACAGTTACAGAGAAATTTTCACAGCAAAATTTAGAATAAGGGTTTCAAACCCTAGGTACTCAAATTTCTAGATTTGCCTAGAAATAATCAAAACTGTCCAAAACAATATGCCTGAATAATTTTTCAGATCTATCCATGAAACTTTAGGGCCTGCCTGGAATCAAAAATTGGCTGCCCATAAATTAAGACAGGTTGCCCAGAAATTAAGACAAGCTGTCCATAAATAAATCAGATCTGCTCAGAAGGTTAGGGCCTACCTGGAAACAAAAAATGACTACCACGAATTAAGACAGCTGTCAAAAACAGTCTACCCGAACTGCAAATCAGACTGCCCAGAATTATAATAAGCTGACCAAAATTTTCTGTCACTACCCGTGACTGGCTTTTTGCTCTGACATGCAGCCCGAATTTTGTTTTTCCCTTCCCTGTGCTGCCCGTGTCTTCTGTTCACGGCTCGGAGGGCAGATCTCTACTGCCGAGAGGTCAACAGGCTACCTGAAGTCTATTGGGCAGCCCAAGCTTAGGGCAAAGCCCTCTATCTACTAGCCGTAGCAGATCTGGGCCAACTCAAGCCCTAAAGGGCTTAGCTAGGGTGCCCGTAAGCCCTTAGCAAGCTGCCCGAGGCCCTACTAGGGCTCTCTGTGGGTGGTCATGGGCTGGAAGGAGCAGCCCAAGAAAAACTAGGGCCTACCCGCGAGTCTGTAGGGAAACCCTAGCCCTACCCAAAGAAGATAGAGGGCATCCATGGAGGAAGGAAGTCAGTCTGCCCGCGAAAATATGCAAGTGCCCGAGATCTACAGATGCTGAAGATATGTTTGTTGATGAAACCCTAGCTGAGGGTTAGCTAAGAAAGATTGATGCTCTGGCTGGAACAAAAGCATAAAAATAGTCTTCAATGGAATCTTCAGTAATAGCAGCTTCACCTGTGAGAGCAAAATTGTGTGTGTGATAATGAATTGACTTGATCTTCTTTTATAGCCTTTAGTCACCGGTAAGTGGACCAAAAATAGGAAAGACAAAATAATAATATTTTATTCTTTTCCTAATTTCACTTTTTTCTTTTTACCTTTCAATAGTCTGAAAGGTCATTTATGTATTTTTGACTTTTACCAAAAGTCTTTTTCTTGTGGTCCAAAAGTACTTCTGTATTTTTTACTTTCACTTGTGGTCCTTTTCCTGTGGTCCAAAAATACTTATGTATTTTTTACTTTCACTTGTGGTCCAAAAGTACTTACGTATTTTTGGCTTTGTGGTCCTTTTCCTGTGGTCCAAAAGTCCTTATGTAATCTTGACTTTTGACGTTAGCCTTTTTCCACGTGCCCCTGTGGTCATTACCTGTGGTCTTTTTTATCCAAAACTACATCATCATAAATCAAGAGAGTTACTAATGCTTTCATCTCACACTCTGTGTGACACCTAGATCTGGTACTAGGATAACTTAAGCAAGGGTAGCTAATCCTTGGAGAAGTACACAAATCCCATAGATCAAGGGTCAGAGTGTCACACATGCCTAGACCCAATCTAGGGCTTACAGTTCCTTCCTAGTAACAGACCAAGTGCCTCAGCCATGGACTGCATAATTTGACCCTAGGTCAAATACTTGGTAACAGACCAAGCGCCTCCATTCTCCTAGAGAATGGCTACTCAAAACTACGCTGAGTCTACTAATACTAGATTGGTCCACATCGTGGTCCTGGACCAGATGTCTACCATTCAACAGAATGGTCACTCAACACTGGGTTGAGTCTACCCAGGGCAGAGTTGGGTCTATATCATGGTCCTAAACCAGATATCTAACAATTAACAAATGGTCACTCAACACTGGGATAGCTTGTGAATGGAGAAAGAAGAGGAACTGATATTCTTGAATCCATTCGAAGTTGAGTCTTCACCGTGGTCCCAGACCAGGTGGCCCCATCCTTCTAAGAGAATGGCTCTCGATGCTGCTCAGAAAAATCAACAAATCAAAGGGTGAATGTATGGTATCAAAGTGACATTGGTTGATTTTATTATGACATAGAGGGACTATAGACATCCTATCACATGTTTTGTTTCATCTTAGGGCCCCAGACACCACACTTGGCTCTCCCAAGCCAAGTCACACTTGTTGAGGGTTGAGCACACTTGCGGGGGCAGTGATCTCTTATGTATACTTTGCTATGTTCTAGGCTAGTATATTGTGTCCCTAGGGGAACAACATGACCCCTAGGAGACCCCATTCATTGTGCTATCATGTTATATCATTAAACTTGCTATGTACTTGGGCGCACTAGGGAAATTCACCCTCCTTTCTTGAACTGATTTTTGTAATGCTGAGAAATTAAATCTCAGCCATTGATCTGTATCTTATAATCTCAGCCATCGATTTAGAGTTGGCTAGGGATTTTGCTCTCACATTTCTATATAAGGGAGATGGCTGTCATTGTTATGGACTTTTGGCTCTTGAATGAAAGAATAAAGAAAAATTGTTGAACAAAATTTGTCTCTTGTAGTGGATGGTTGAAAATTTGTGATTGCATGTTGTTTTTGCCTTGCACTGGAAGAAAATTTATGGCTGTTTGTAGCATTATTGTGGTGATTTTTACTTGCTTACAGGGGCAACAGTTTGTGGAGGGAGCACTAGCGAGGAAACCCCTCTTTCTCTCTTCTCAAATTGTGAAGCAAATCAGTGAGTTATTTTTGTATCTTGTTATCAGTCATTTACTCTTTGAAATATCTTGTATACAATGGTCTTCTCCCTTGCAAATCAAACTAATTTCTGGTTGCTTGTTATGCAGGCAAGAGGGCACACTTAGCCACTTGGGCGACTTTGCTAAAGAGCTGGAACTTCACAACTATTTCTCAATTGATCTTTGCGGGAGCAAATAGTCACTATCTCAGCCTCACTCAGGAATCAAGTACGTTATTTCCACAACTTCTCTTGTTTTTTTTTATTTTCATTCCAATGGTCGCCAACTTTACTTAACTAATTGAAACCCTCTAAAATTTCGGCAAGTGATTTACTTAGAATCTTAGGAATCCAGCAAGTGGGTATTTTCAGCCATATTATAAAACTTCTAAAGATTGATTATCATGTTGTTTTGACTCCATTTACGGTTTACCCTCGAGATTTAGCACTGGTCTCTCATTGAGTGTGCTCCCCATGCTTGTGTGACTTTGGTTCTACTTTGTGGCTTGCATTTTGCTTGTGGCTTTTTCATTGTTTCTGTCTTTCACCCAAGCGATATATTTAAAGTATTAGGACATCCATCTTTTGCTGATTTAAATTCTAGATTGAGCATTTCTAATTCGCTAAGTCAAAACCCCCAAGGTAGCACTTCTTCTACCCTAGATCTCTCACTAAACAATAGCTACTAAGGAATTAGAAATCTGATCTATATTGCCCATCTATCACATCACAATCATTTCCTTCAAATTCCACCCAGTAGATACCATTTATGATCCAGGGTTTTCATCAACTTGGGCATCTCCTTTCTTCACATTTGCAGATCCCCTAGGGTGTCTTGTTTGTTGGTGTCTTTTCACAAGGCAAGATAAAGATCTTCCTGGTAAAATAGCAGCAACAAGGAAGGTCTTCCTGCATGCATGTGTCCTTGCATGCAGAAGACTTAAATCAAGAAACCAGTTGCATTTAATTTACTTTTCCTAAGTTTACTTTGGAAAATAATTAAATTGCTCTAATAAATTATCGACTTTAAGTGAAAGTGAAATTAGGGTTTTCGCTTTACCTAAAGTTATAGAATGGAGAGGACACACACTTGTATTCCGATCGAGATAGGATACAAACAGAGAGAGAATGTCAGACGGGGGATTTAGCTGAGAAGACAAAGGAGCTAACAGATAGGGTGACCGAGCTTCCAAGCAGGAAGAAGACCCCACAGACCGCACAGGAAGCAGCTACAGAGGAGGTCATACTACCATACGGAATTCCGTACAGCTGCCGTACTGACAGTACGGATTCCATACAGCAGTCGTACAGTTGTACGGATCCGTACCGCACATGTGGGAGGCCGTACTGTTGGCCGAATAGCCGAGCAGAGGTGTGCTAGGTTTTAGTTGGGCTTGTCCAGTGATTCTGTCGGGTACTGCTTCGCCAGGTTTGGGTGATTTGCAGTGATTGTAAAAGTTCCATATTTTCTCTATAATAAAATCCATATATGATTGTTGCACCGGTTTTCCCATCTTGGGTTTTTCCGGGGGTTTCCATACCCAAAATAATAGTGTTAATGTTGTGATGTGATGTTGTGATTTAATTCTCAGTACTTTATATTCCATTGCATACTTGTAAAAGATATTCATGCATGGTTATCAGTAGAAATTTTGAATACACTATTTAGCCCTACTTTGAATATTAAAGGAAAATTTACACTTCCCCTAGCCATCTACTTTAGATTGTCTTAAAATGAAGTGTCCTGATCGTCAATCAATCCATTCCCAAGGATCAAGACCCTCTTGGGTCACAACTTCCGTTGCCTAGCCGCTCTACTGTCCTGGATAGGATACTTGTTTTGGACAGCCACAAGAATTGTGATAACACCTCCATTAAGACTAAAAGAATCTAGTACTCTAAGGTTGATGCTGATAAATGTAAATGAAAATCGAAAACTATGAGAGATACTCCCTTTGCAAAAAGCCAGGTTCCCTTTTCCCAAGTTATCAAAGGAAAATCTAAAGCAAAAAGGACTAAGCCAATGAAAGGGCTATGAAATGCAAATAAATGAAATATCAAAGAAAGTAAAACAAAAGGGATTGCAAAAAATGGATGACCCATAACAACACTTCCTTCAAAGCCACACATGTCAAAGAAACATCTAAAACCCTAACTCTTGAAAGTTAAGGGTAGAACTATCACACTCAGTTGCTATGATGGTTAATTTGGAAAGGCCCCTTTCTTTCCCCAAGTTCACAACCACTTCATTTACCCTCACGTACTTTAGGAATCTAGGTTATGCAACTTAACTTAGGGCTTTCGTACATAATATGGACTTAAAAAGAGTCACACCAATGTTAGACTAAATGAGTAAAGGTTAATTAAGCCATTGTTTTGTTAGAAAGGTGTAATTGTAAGTTAATTTCATTTATTTTTATATTTGAGAGCATTTCCTAAGTTAGGTGTTGGATTCACCCTTAGCACTA
Source organism: Pseudotsuga menziesii (assembly GCA_001517045.1). Taxonomy (NCBI): domain Eukaryota; kingdom Viridiplantae; phylum Streptophyta; class Pinopsida; order Pinales; family Pinaceae; genus Pseudotsuga; species Pseudotsuga menziesii. The sequence goes on along the minus strand of LPNX010227167.1, from coordinate 204,254 downwards.
TAAAATTTATTGATATACATGTGCTATTGCTGAAGTTTGTAGCGAGGATAGGTGATTCTATGTTGGCTTGTGTCTAGCACATGGAAGTAGCCTCAAATTGTAACTCTCTTTGTAAAAAGTAAACCTTTATAATATTTTATGTAAAAGGTCAATTAGCCCATGGTATTGGACGAACCATGGTATTGGGTGTCCCATGGTATTGAGCCCATGGTATTTGCATAAAGTCAATGTTATAGAAGAGTCTACGGAAGAGTTAGTGAGACACAATGAGAGAGGTTGATCAGTAAATGATCAAATCAAAGAGAGGGATTCTCGTAGAGGCTTTGGAGAGAGGGATTCTTTCAAGCTGGAGTTGTCTTCAGTGATTAAGGGTTTGAGCCACAATCAGAGACTGGTTGACTGTAAGTGCTGAAGCATTCCTGTGAATCACAAAATAATAAAGACAATTTGTTGCTGGTTTTCCCCAAAGATTGAGGTTTCCAGGGTATATCCTGTCCAATTGTGTATGGTACTGTTTATTTCTTATTTCAATGTGCATTAGTAATCGGTGTGTTGTAATTTTTTTATTCAGTTTTTATGTTCATTATAAATCTGAGTATAAAAATCAATAAATAAATTGGTTATTAAAATTAACGGCTATGACGCTTGATGTGGTATATCTTGGTGATTACTAGGTTGTTTATGTGGAGCGCTACCCTTGGCACACATGTGGATGCCATTTTTTATAGGACTTTTTTGGAGCGGTGTACTAACTTCAGGAGCAGTTATCTTTTGGCAAAATGCCCAGAATTGTGCCATCTCAACACTGTTATATGCAAAATAGTCACAGGATTTCAAAAAAGTAGCCATAAATAGAAAATCCAATAAATATTGAGGAAGTTAAAAAAATCCAGAGCAGTCGTTCAAAATGTCACCTGGTATTTTTTCCGCGCATACCTTTTGGACCCTTTTCATGGGGAGCATTCATCTTTTTTTAGGAAGTGCTCCACCTTTGGAACCATTTCTACTGGAGGGACTCCCTTATCTTGGGCCAACCGTTGGTTTATGAGAGTTGTTTATCATTTTTTACCATGTCTAGAGGCTTCTTTGAACCTCCATAGGATAGATCTAGGATTTTGGTTGATCTATTTTTATTTTATTGTAAAACCATTGAGCTACTCTCCTATATAAGAGAGCATCTTCTTCATTGTATCTTGTTGTTGAGTATTGGAAACTAAAACTATCTTTCTTCTTTGGCTCTTGGCTCTTCAATGTTTCTTTCTTTGTGGCATAGTTTGTGTGTTAATTTAATAGCTTGGAAGGTGTCTCAACATTGGCATAAGGTGTCATGCATGCTGGGACTCATTACTCTGCCTAGTCTAGAAAATTTAAAATTTTCCTAAGTTTGAACATTAGAAAAATTTAATTTTTCATTAATGTGACTTTTTGTCCTAAGTCAAGTTGACAAAGTATCATAGCCCTTGATTTGGATGCTGAGGATTAAATCTTAGCCGTTGATCATTGTGTTGGATGTATGACAAGGGAAAAAGACAAGGAGGGCACATTGATTGACACCAAGAGAGAGTTTTGAACAGGAAAGTGTGGAAGTGTACCAGGAGCCATTAAGAGCCATTACCCATCGTTCTGAGCATCAAACCAAAGTGAAAACCACAGCAAAGGAAGGAGGTCGAGCTTAGCAACTTCGTTGGGGTCGTACAGCTTGTTGGAAGTGCGTCATACAGGCCGTAGAGCCTACATATCTCCTCAACCACAGACTTCAGCAATGTGACGCCTCTTTTCTGAGGCCGTACAGCCTAGTTTCACTTGGTCTGATGGTCATACAGCGTGAGGGTGCTTGGGCAAGTTGCTAAGAGTGTTGAGTCCAGTTTGGTGTGCCCACAAAATTTTCTGGGTGAAGCAAATCTGCTGTAATATATTCCTGTGTCATTTTCCCAACTGCTGAAGAAATAAAACTCTCATTTAGCTAGTTTTTCCCCTTCAGGGGTTTTCCAGGGTAATATTGGTGTTAGTGTGTGAATGGTTCTTGTTTTTGTTGTGCAAATGGTGTTAAAAGACTCAACAGTGATTTTATTTAAGATTATCTGCTATTAATGTGTTTTTATTAGCTGTGAATAGTCCTAGAAATAATTTGCTGTAGCCGAGTGTAGGAAAAATAACATGGTATCATAGCCACGACTCTGAATACAACCAAGAAGAACCAGACTCGTGCTTTCAAGTGGTTCGCTCCAGGAAGAGAAGTACTCGGAAAAATTTGACCTAGGGTTTCAATGCCCTAACTTCAGAAAGTGTTTTTCCAACTACAGAGACAGGTGTGGCAAATTCTGGCCTGCATTTTGAGGACAGACTTGAAGGTGCTGCCAACTATACTCCCCGGAATCGGTGCATTCCTCTTGTGCTGGAGGAGCAGGAGCTCTGGGAATTTGTTAATGGGTCTGCAGTTGAACCAAATGATCCAGTTGGTAAGGCAGCCCAGGCAGAGAAGTAAACTCAAGCAGAACTCGACTTAGGGTTTCAGTGCCCTAACTTTAGAGAGTTTTTTTTAAAGTGCAGAGACAGGCATGGCAAACTCTGGCCTGCGTTTTGAGGACAAACTTCAAGGCACTGCCAACTATACACCCTCGACTGATCGCATTTCTCTTGTGTTGGAGGAGAAAGGGCTCTAGCAATTCATTGATGGGTCCTGCAGTTGAACCTAATGATCCAGCATGTAAGGCAGCCTATGCGAAGAAGGAAATCAAAGCAAAGAGGACCATAGTGGACGGTGTGAAGGATGTTATTCTCCCTCATGTGTATGGGAGAAGACTACAAAAGAAATGTGGGAATCCCCCAGCAAACTGTACAAGCTAGACAATAACACAAGGAAGCTAATGTTAAGAGAAAAACTTGACATTCTGAAGCAAGGAAAATGAGAGGGTGTTACCTCTTACCTTACCAGATTCACTCAGGTGAAGGATGATCTGGCTGCAGTGTGTGAGAAAATGGACCCTGATGACCTTGGGAAAATGGCCCTCCGGGGTTTTAACAAGAGCTACGAGATATTTGTCGGTTGTGTTGTTGCAAGGGAAACTCTACCTAAGTGGGAGCGATTGTGAAGTGATTTCTGCAAGAAGAGCTAAGGCAAGAATCCCTCAACCCAAGCCAGCGTAAGGTTGAGCATGATGAGGACATGACCCTAACTGGGAAAGGCAAGGCCAAGGCTAAGAAGGGACTGAGCCAAGGATAGTCTTCCGGAGCTTAAAAGAAGAAAGATTTCAGCAAAGTTAAATGCTTTGCATGCAGGAAGTTCGGGCGTTTTCCCAGTCAATGCCCCAATAAAAAAAAGGGCAGCAACAAGGAGCAATTTTCAGCTTCTGTCTCTTCTGAGACGGAATATTTTGCAGCAAGATTTGACAGTGAATCCTCACTGTGTGCTTCCCAAGTCAGCTATGCAGATCAAGTGAGATGGTATATAGAGAGTGGAGCTTGCAATGACATGACTAGTGTTGAAAGACTACTTCTCTCAGCTGAAGAGGGTAACTTGAATCTCAATGTGGAGATAGTTGATGACACCAAATGCAGTCACCTTTCAGAGGGAGTGTGGAGGACCCTTTGACTGTGAGGGATGTCTTGTATATCCCCGGATTAAGAAAAAATCTGATGTATGTTTCAGCCTTGGAAGACAAAGGCTATCAGGTGTTTTTCAAGGATGGGATTGTCCTCATAAGGCCTAAAAATTCCAGATCTGATCAGATGATTGGACTGAGACAAGGGAAGTTGTACAAGCTGCAATTTGACTCAACTAGAGCTCTAGCAGTGAGCAGTAGTAATGACCTGAAAGAGCTATGGCATAGGAGAGTGGCCCATTTGCATCATGGGGCATTGAACATTCTCAGACACATAGCTATTGGCGTACCAGACTTCAAGGTTGAGCAGAATGATGTCTGCAAGGGCTATGCTTTGGGCAAGTACAGCAAGATAGTGTATCCAAGCAGCGACAGCAGGGCAGCAAGAGTGTTGGACTTGATACACTCGGATGTGTGTGGACCCATGTCCTTTGTTTCTCTCAAAGGTTATGAGTACTATGTTACTTGAAGACCTGGAGTTTCTTCATGAAGACAAAAAGATCAAGTCTTCAATCGGTTTCAGGGGTTCAAGTTTGCAATTGAGAACCAGATAGAAAGAAAAAATCAGAATTTTAAGGTCTCGTAATGGAGGAGAGTACACCTCAAACGCCTTCAAAGATTTTTATGTGAGTGCTGGGACAAAGAAAGACTACACAGCTCCATATAACCCTTAGCGGAATGGAGTAGCAGAGTGCAAGAACAGAGCCATTGTTGGGGCTGCTGGAGCTATGTTATATGATCAAGGGCTGCCAATTTTCTTTTGGGTTGAAGCCTGCAATACAGCAGTTTAACTTCAGAATAGAAGTTCACACAAGGTGCTTGGGAAGAAGACTCCAGAAGAGATGTTCACAGGCAAGGTGCCTGATCTTGGGCACTTGAGGATATTTGGCTGTCTTGTTTACTGCCATGTGCCTACTGATAAGCGTGTCAAGTTGGATGCAACAGCAGAAAATGGCATACTTGTGGGCTACAGTGAGACCTCCAAGGCCTGTAGACTCTAGAGTATACATTCCAGCTCTTAGGCAGATGGTTGTGAGACGCGATATCAGACTTGAGTAGGACAGACCTCTGAGATGAGCTCGTGAGGCAGGGATAGCACCCACGGTTGAAATGGAGCAGGAGGCTCCTAAGGCCGAGCAGCTAAATGTGAAAAGCATATATCCAAATACAGGTAATCCAGTGGATGATGATATGTAGCCTATGTTGCGTGGGAGCGCACCCCCCCCCCTTTGCCCCCGCTCCCAAAGCTCGCTTCCGAAGGAAGTGTCCAAGAAGTGCTGGAGAAGCGCGCTTCCTAAATGCTGCCGTATGGGGGCGTTTTCAGAAAGCTAGCTTCTAGGCAAAAACACACTCCCGCCTTTTTTTCAAATTTTTCTTTAAAAAAACCAAAATTTTAAGTGATGGGTGGGTAACTAACCCTAGGTCCATACTAACGCTATATAAAGGAGGCAAAGCCTACTCTAATAACAAAAACCTAACCTTAGTAATCATCAGTAGCATTAAATGGTAATATTAAATTCTTAAAGTAAAAGTTGGCATTCTCCTTCTCTTTCATTTTTTTATCCTTTTACTTAAATTTTTAACATTACCATTAATTGTTTCAGGATGTTTGAGAGTGGTTCCAACCTCATCGGACTTCAAATGCAAAAAGTATAATTTTTTATCTCATTCGAAATTCAACAGGATTAACAGTTCTTAGGATTTCAGGATTGCAATGTTTCCACTAAATTCTATCATGTATGAGGGTATGGGATTGTCATTTAATCAAACACATCAACCCCTCTATGTATCTTGATGTTGGTGGTGTTGATTGTTCAGATTGATGTTGGTGGCCTGAAAACTAGTTTTTGAAGAATCCCTAGTTTATAGCCTATTTATTGATGTACTTTGGTTCAGATATGAATTGAACTCGGAGCCATTTTGGTTGTATGCACTCTTACTTGCCATATACATGAGAAACTTTGCATATTTGTGTATAATGGTTTGAATTTTGATGGATGCACATGGTTTTGTTGACATATGCATCAAAATATATAAAAATATATATTATATAAAAAACGCTCCCACCCCAGAAGCTTTTGAAAATTTTGCTTTTCGCTTTGCTCTAGCTTCCCGTTTCTCGTTTTCGCTCCCATTCCCATGTAACCTTGCATGTAGCAGCATGATGAGGGGCGGCCTGTTGAGTAGGCTAGTCAGCAAGATTTTCCTACAGTGCAGATTACTCCTACTTCCACGAGGAGGAAGACCATGTGGGCTGAGCAAACTCTATGTGAGGCCCAAGAACTAGTTGGTGCACACACGACAACATTCAAAGAGAGCAGGCCACCTCAACATTTTTCCAGCTACATGTCTCTGATGACTGAGCTACTAGAGGCTGAACCTTCTAGCTATGATCAGGCTTCTCAAAAACAAGTGTGGTAGGATGCCATGGTGGAAGAATATTCCTCCATCATGAAAAATGATGTGCGGGAGGTGGTTCCCAGGCCTGAGGGGAAGCATGTCATTGGATCCAAGTGGAATTTTAAAATCAAGCATGTAGCTTATGGGAGTATAGCTAAGCAAAAGCTACGTTGCGAGGAATCGCTCCTCCCCGCCTCGAATCGCTCTTGATTCGTACAACGGCAGGAATCGATGAGGAATCGTGATTCCTCATCGATTCCTCCCGAGAGCGTTTTTGGGAATCACGATTCCTGGGGGGGAATCGCTCCTTGCCCATCCTCGTAATCGTTGAGGGAGCGATGAGGGAGCGACGCTCCCAGAACGATTCCTCATCGCTCCCTTAGCGATTCCGAGCCAAAAAAAAACGCTCCCTGAGCGATTCCACGCGTTGGGGAATTGTTTTCCCAATTTTCTAATTTTTGCAAAACAAAAATGTTTTTTAGTGATTGGCTAGGGTTTAATTAGTCTTTATAAACACTATTGGACTCCATTTGGACTAATTCTATTCCTCATTTAGTTGTTTTCATTTATCTTTCTAGGGCTTTGAGTGGTTTTGCTAGTTGTTTGAGAGCAAGTTTGTAGGAGCTTGGAAGGGAGATTAGAGGGGAGATTGAAAGCTTCTATTTGTGAGAACTTGGAAGGAAGATGGAAGGCTTCCATAGAAACATTCAACCATCCTTGAAGAGCTAAAGAGGTAGGCTCTAAAAACCCAATCTTTGTTTGTTTTTGAAAAAAATATTTCATTATCTTAAAATTTTCAATCTTGTAAGTGTTTATTTCCTACTCTTTCCAATTTCTTCTTCTACATCATTCTATTGTAGGCAAGAAGTGATTCTCATATTGAAGCAACAAGCATGATGGGTATGTGGTTTTTGTTTTTGGTTCCGATTCTTCTCATGATGGTGGTGGTGGGGGTAGATTTGGTGGTGGCAATGATGAGGATGAAGAGATAGGGAGTGGCACATACCATGGAGAGGAAGGAGGAAGAGGGCGAGGAGGAGGAGGAGGAGATTGAGAGTGATGAGGGGCAAAAACAAAAAGACACAACACCTTTGTGGAAGTATGTGACAAGGCTTGGGGGAAGGAGAGGGGGTGGAACCACGAAGTTTACATGCCTCCATTGTAATAAAACTTACACAGGTTCATATACCCGTGTGAGAAAGCATTTGTGTGGGCTTATGCCATGTGATCAAGGTAAGGCTACTAGAGTCAAAACATGTGACAAAGTGTCAGCTAAAGAAAGAAACAAATACAAGGTGGAAGAAGAGGCCGCTCAAAACAATTCCAAGAGATCAAGGGTCGAATCTAAATCCCCACAGAGAATGTTTAGTAGTGGATCTGAATCATCATCCACCCATGCTAGTCGATTCTCGCCTATGAGAAAAACACTATCAGATTTCCTTGACCTTGGTTGCAGAGATGATGTGGATTCAAAAACTTACAGGTTTCTCTATGCATGTGGTGTACCATTCAATGTTCTTCCCTCACCCTATTGGCATGAAATGGTACAAACCATCAATGGTGCCCTTAAAGGATATAGGAACCCTGGGTATGACAAAGCTAGAACCGTGGGACTTGACAGGGAAACAACCAAAATCAATAGTGCTCTTGGAAAGTTTACAAATGATTGGTCCAACTATGGGGTATCCATTGTATCTGATGGGTGGACAAATGTTAAAGGAAAGCCATTGATAAATATTTTTGGTGTGTCTGCTAGTGGTGCGGTCTTCCTTTCATCTCATGACTGTTAGTTTTTGTACCTAGGCAGATGTTCCCTAAGTGACTTAATTTTTGCCTAAGTCACTTTAAGAGGGAAAAAGGTGACCCTCACATTAAATGTCACTTAATGAGACTTTATAATAATAAAGTCACTTTTTGATAAATTTAAATGGGTGAGTAATTTTATTTATGTGAATTAAATAAAAGTGATTTTTACTCTCACTCAATCTCATCCATTGGATTGGATCTTTTTTCCTCCGTTGGATTAAGATGCCCACTTAGGTCAAACAAAAAGCATGAGGGAGGCAAAAGGTTACTTCACTTTTTCATTTTCAAGAGAAGAGAAGGAAGAGCTCAGAGAGAAGGATTTTCGAGCTAGGGTTTTGGCACATTTTTCCAGGAAAAATTTATGCAAAGAAATCGAGGAGTACAAGGCATTAACTCAGGCACAGAAATCGAGAAGATAGTACGGCCTCATTAATGCTGTACGGCTGCACTCTGCTTGCACAGAAATCGAGGGATAGTACGGCTCATTAAATGCTGTACGATTTGCATTAATTTTCCATCACAGAAATCGAGGAGTTTTGGGTCTGTACGGCCTGCATTAATTGTTGTACGGACAGCATTAAATTTGCACACAGCTTGAGGGTACGAACGGCACAGGAATCGAGGGTACGGCCCTGCAATAAATGCTGTACAATTTCTGCACAGAAATCGAGGTCAGTTTGATGTGTACGACCTGCATTTATTGCTGTTTGGTTGGCTCAGAAATTGAGGAGCTATTCATGCACAGAAATCGAAAAAGTTTGCTGCTGGTCAAATTCTGGGTTGAGATAAGTTGGAATATTTGACTGTAAATTTAATGTCTGATTTTTTGCTGAAGGAAATAATAAATCTCTCCTCTCTCTGACTGGTTTTCCCCGTGGGGGTTTTTCCAGGGCTGATTAGCCAAAAATATCTGAGTCAAATATTTTATGGTGTGACTGTCCAAATGTTTATTTCTGCCTGTTAGTAGTTTTCTATGTGTTTAAAATTGTTCAGAAATTTTTTTTTTGTAAGTAGCGTCAAGCCTATGCAAAACCGGCTGAAGTGAAAAACACTAAATGTTCATTTAAACTAGCAAGCAGTAAAACTCAGATTTTCTACATGGTATCAGAGCAAAGGGGGCAGAAAACAGTGATTTTTGCAGACACACAGTAATTTCCAGAACTCAAAATTTTTTGTTATTTTACTTTTGTCAGTGAGCAGCACTTTGTTGAGTTGTTGTTGAGATGGCTACAGGACTTAGATTGGAGGATAGGCTGGATGGGACAAGGAATTTTGTGCCGTGGAAGGCCAGAATTTTGTTGTTACTAGAAGAGAATGAGTTGTGGCCGGAAATAGTGAGGAACACTACTGCAAATCCGATCACCATTCCTGCATCCACAGATGCAGCAGCCCTCACAGCCTTCAATAAGAAGGACTGCAAAGCTACAAGAATTATTCTTGATGCGATTAAAGACCACATTATCCCTCACATTTCAGGGAAGGATAGGGCACATGAGATGTGGACAGCCCTAACCAGCTTGTATGAGAGTTCTAATGAGAACCGGAAAATGGTTCTCAGAGAAAAACTCAAGAGTATCAGGATGAATGGAGGAGAGGGAGTCACAGCTTACCTTACTAGGATTTCTGCAGTTCGAGATGAACTTGCAGCAGTTGGGGAGAAGGTTGCCCCTACAGAGCTTGTACGTACTGCAGTGAATGGGGCTTCAAAGTCCTGGAGTGCTTTTGTGCAGGCTATAGTGGGCAGGGAGAACCTACCTGACTGGGAGAGTTATCAAAGGCAGGTAGAGATGTGGAGGTTGTCCTTGGGGACAACACCGTTGTGACAGCTGTTGGTCGGGGGACCATCACATTTCAGAGGGAGTCTATGAGTCCCATGACTCTGCGGGATGTGTTGTATGTCCCAGGGCTGAAAAAGAACCTTGTATCAGTTTCCACCATAGAGGACAGGGGTCTTGGGGTGTGCTTTTCAGATGGGAGAGTACAGGTATATCCCAAGGCTACAGGTATGTCCAGTGCCATGGACATCGAGGTCAGGTGTGGAAAGATGTACAAGCTATTATTTCAGCCACTGTGTGCCTTGGCACATAGCAGCAGCAGTGAGCTTTGTGAGCTCTGGCATCGGAGGATGGCCCACCTTCATCACCCAGCTCTTAGATTGCTGAGGAGCATGGTTACAAGTTTACCAGAGTTCAGCACTGAGCAGGAGGATGTGTGCAGAGGGTGTGCTTTGGGAAAGTACACCAAGACTGCTTTTCCGAGCAGTGACACTAGAGCTGCCGGGGTGCTTGATTTGATCCATTCTGATATTTGCGGTCCCATGTCATCGTGTTCTTTGACAGGCTTTGAGTATTACATCAGCTTCATAGATGACTACTCCAGGAAGACCTGGATCTACTTCTTGAGGAGCAAGAAGTCCGAGCTTGTATTGAGAGTCTTCCAAGGGTTCAAAGCCCTTGTGGAGAAGCAGACAGGTAGATAGATCCGGATCTTGAGGTCGGACAATGGGGGTGAGTATACCTCCAAGGAGTTCGGCGCATTCTGTACTCAGGAGGGCATTCAGAGACAGCTGACACTCCCTTACACTCCTGAGCAGAATGGAGTAGCAGAAAGGAAGAACAGGTCTATTGTGGCAGCAGCGAGGGCGATGCTCCATGATCAGGGATTACCTTTCTTTCTTTGGGCTGAGGCATGTAGTACTGCAGTTTATCTGCAGAACAGGAGTCCTCACAGGGCAGTGGGGAGCAAGACTCCTGAGGAGATGTATTCGGGCAAGAAGCCTGAGGTGAGCCACTTCCGCATATTTGGCTCTTTGACTTACTCTCACGTCCCTTCAGAGAAGAGGACGAAGTTTGATCCCACTGCAGAGAGAGGCATCTTTGTGGGATATGATGAGACTTCGAAGGCTTATCGGATTTACTTACCTTGCTCGCGGAAAGTTGTTGTCCGCCGGGAAGTAAAGTTTGATGAGGAGAGAGCCTTCCGGAAGTCCAGAGAGTTAGAGCAGGGGGAGACTTCAGCCCCCACACCTCAGTTAGTGCAGGCTTCTTCGATACAGCTTACAGGTCCACAGGTTTCTGGAGGGACAGGATCACAAGGGACAGGTACAGCATCTACTAGTTCAGTGGTTCAGGTGGCAGGCTCTTTAGGGATAGTGTCTGGGACAGGGACAGGTTTGAGTCCTCAGGTGACAGCATCGGCAGGCACAGGATCTTCAGTTACTGGTCCTTGGGGTGTTGGACCATCTGGTACTGGGACTTCCTCAGATGAGGAAATCCCAAGACCAGTTTGGGAGGAGCAGACTTCAAGGAAGAGGAAGCCTAAGTGGCTTCAGGAGACCTTGAAGGAAGCAGAGGCATTTGGCAGACCTCAGGAGAGGATCAGGACAGTAGTGGATCCTGAAAGGCTTGGTGTGGTGCCGAACAGAGGAGATATGGCTCTTGTTGCATGCCTTCGTGACTCTGAGCCATCCACTTTTGAGGAGGCTACCCAGCATCTGGTTTGGAGAGATGCCATGATGGAAGAGTACCATTCCATCATGAAGAATGATGCATGGGAGATAGTACCGAGACCGGAGGGGAAGTCAGTTGTGACTTCCAGATGGCTTTACAAGGTAAAGCATGCTGCGGATGGCAGCGTAGAGAAGTACAAGGCTCGATTTGTGGCGCGGGGATTCTCACAGGTTGAGGGAGTCGACTATGATGAGACCTTTGCTCCAGTTGCACGATATTCTTCTATCAGGGCAGTGATTTCTATAGCAGCAGAGATGGGTTGGAGGATCCACCAGATGGATGTGAAGACCGCATTTCTCAATGATTTTATTAAAGATTATCTACTAGTAATGTGTTTTTTATTAGTTATCAATAGTCCTAGAAATAATTTCCTATAGCCAAGTCTAGAAAAAATAGCGTTGTGGACCTTATTTTTCAGGTAACTTGTGAAACTTCTCTTACATTGTAAAGCTAATTTTCTAGTCCAATTAAGAAAACAAATTTGTTCCATTGGATCTGTTATCACTTGAGTTGCACTCTTTTGGACTTTCAAGGGAACCGCCAAGGATGAACAAGTAATTGTTCAAATTCAGAGTTCAAAACTCCATTAAGGCCTTCCAAGGCCCTTTTTCCACTGTTCTTAATTACTGTATAGACAACATTAAATTTGCACACAGTTTGAGGGTACGGACGGCACAGGAATCGAGGGTACGGCCCTGCAATAAATGCTGTACAATTTCTGCACAGAAATCGAGGTCAGTTTGATGTGTACGGCCTGCATTTATTGCTGTTTGGTTGGCTCAGAAATCGAGGAGCTGTTCATGCACAGAAATCGAAAAAGTTTACTGCTGGTCAAATTCTGGGTTGAGATAAGTTGGAATATTTGACTGTAAATTTAATGTCTGATTTTTTGCTGAAGGAAATAATAAATCTCTCCTCTCTCTGACTGGTTTTCCCCGTGGGGGTTTTTCCAGGGTTGATTAGCCAAAAATATCTGAGTCAAATATTTTATGGTGTGACTGTCCAAATGTTTATTTCTGCCTGTTAGTAGTTTTCTGTGTGTTTAAAATTGTTCAGAAAAAAATTTTTTGTAAGTAGCTTCAAGCCTATGCAAAACCGGCTGAAGTGAAAAACACTAAATGTTCATTTAAACCAGCAAGCAGTAAAACTCAGATTTTCTACAATGACTACTCTCGCTACAAGACTTGTATTAATATTGCACAACCTTTATTTGAAACCATTCAAACGATTGGGCCATATAATCTCATTCAAGTCATCACAGATAATGCTGCTAATTGTAAGGCAGCAGGAGCAATCATTGAGGATAAGTATCCCAACATATTTTGGTCAGGGTGTTTGGTTCACACATTGAACATTTTGATGCATGATATGGTTAAGATGAAGGACCCTAGTAACCGATGGATTGGTGCCTTGTACAAGAGAGGTAAGAAAATGATAAAATTTATCACCAATCATAGCATGGCCCACCACATTTTTCGCAATCACTCTAGGTTGGAGCTATTGAAGATTGCGAAGACTAGATTTGCTAGCTACTACCTAACCTTCAAGAGGATTTTGAAGGTAAGAGAGGCATTGGCTAGTATGGTCTCAAGTGATTCATGGCAGGGATTGAAAGACAGAGCTGCAAGCGCATCTGATAGACATGGCTTTCAAGAGGTGGAGGACACCGTTCTTGATGGCCAATTCTGGGCACAGGTTAAATATGTTTTGCAGTTCACCCAGCGCGTTTATAATATGATTTGTTTTGCAGATACAGATCGGTCAGTGATTGGGGAGGTGTATGAGCAAATGGATAACATGCTTGGTCATATCAAAGACATTGTTGAGCAAAGAGATGCAATCTCGTATGACCATATTCATAAACATATGGTCAAAAGGTGGGATAATTTGAATGTTCCACTCCATGCCCTTGCATATGTCCTTACCCCAAAATATTATTCTCCATCTTGGTTGGCCCAACCTGCACCTGGCGGTGGAGTTAGGAAAAGACCACATACAAATTTAGAGGTGTGAAATGGGTATATGCTTGCATTAGACAAGTTGTTCCCTGATGAGGAGGAATGTTCTCAAGTACGGAGTGAATTGAGCCAATACATCAGTGAACATGGAGTCTTTGGCACCTTGCATGCAACCAAAGATCGAGAGGTTGGATCCTATCCGTTGGTGGAACATGTATGGCAGTGGTGCCACATATTTGCATAAATTAGCGATGAGGGTGCCTTCACAGGTTGTCAATAGTTCTTCTGCAGAGAGGTGTTGGAGCACCTACAGCTTCATCCACAACATCAAGAGAAATAGTTTGAATATAGAACGGGCCGAAAGTTTGGTTTATGTGCACTACAACTTGAGGCTATTGTCCCATTATTGTGAAGCAGCCAAGAATGATAGAACTTTTTTGAATTGGGACAACAATCCAGAGGAGGCTAATGTGAAGGATGGAGCCATTGCATTAGAGTGCTTGGAGCCTGTCTCTGCTTGCATTAGAGTATTGGGTGATCATGAGGGTGATCCGATTCATACATCAAAGATGCCACCCCCAACCACCAGCAGATTTCTAGATGCAGGATTTTTTCCTTTAGCTTCACAACGTCCAACAATTCGTGGGGGGCATTCATCTTCTTTTCGTATTCCACGATCACTTCCAGCAACTCCTATTCCACCTAGAACACGAGAAAAAAAAAATGGAAGTTTCTCGTGGCAAGAGGAAAACTTAGTAGATTACTAGATAGTATCATAATACTTTGTATTTCATGTTTATTATGGCCTATTTTGTAAACATTATGGCCTACTTTGAAGTTTGAAGTTTGAACTTTAAATTGTTGATTGCATCTTGATTCTTATCATCTTATGATCTTACAACTCTTTGGTATCAAATATGATATTATGATGCTTTGTTTCATTTCATGGATGATGTTAGAGTTTGTTAATGGCAAATATTATATGTTGAAATTTGAAGGTTGATGTTGTTGATGATTGATCATTTGATGACAATGCTACAAGTCATAGCTCCTAGATGATTGATGTTATATGTGACATACTGACATGTGTATTAAATGGTTATATCTATGTTTTCTATAGCTAATTTGGCATAATACATGTTTTTTTAATATATATGCATCAAAATATATTAAAATATGTATTATATAAAAAACGCTGCCAAAACGGAATCTTTTGAAAATTTTGCTTTTCACTCCCGAGTCCCGCTCTCGCTCCTCGCTCCCAACAGCGTAGAGCAAAAGGCACAGTTTGTGGCCAGAAGCTTCTCACAGAACGAAGGGGTGGACTCTAATGATACCTTTTCTCCTATAGAAAGGTACACATCCATCAAGACAGTGATGGCTATTGCAGCTCAATTGGGGTGGGAGATCCACCGAATGGATGTGAAGACCATCTTCCTGAATAGCATGATTGAGGAAGAGATATATATTGAGCAATCAGAGGGGTTTGAGACTCATACTAGAGAGTCTCATGTATGCAGGCTCAAGAGAGTTCTTTATGGGCTCAAGCAAGCTCCTAGAGCATGGTATGCTCGAAACGACAGCTACTTGCAAAGGATGGGCTGAAGACCATCTTCCTGAATAGCGTGATTGAGGAAGAGATATATATTGAGCAATCAGAGGGGTTTGAGACTCATACTAGAGAGTCTCATGTATGCAAGCTCAAGAGAGTTCTTTATGGGCTCAAGCAAGCTCCTAGAGCATGGTATGCTCGAAATGACAGCTACTTGCAAAGGATGGGCTTCAGCAAGGCAAAACCGATGCTAACCTATACCATATCATGGTGGAGGGTAAGCCTTTGATCTTGGTGTTATATGTTGATGACTTGTTCTTGACAGGTGACAAGAAGCTCATTAATGAGTGCAAAGTGAACTTAACAGCCAAGTTTGAAATGAAGGACCTAGGGTTGATGCATTACTTCCTTGGATTGGAAGTGTGGCAAAAGAAAGGTGAGATTTTCCTCGGGCAAGGAAAATATGCATTGCAGATTTTGAAGAGGTTTAACATGCCAGATTGCAGGCCCATGTACACCCCATTGGTTACCAATTAGAAGAAGGTGGACACTTCTAGTTCAAAGAGAGTGGATCCTACATCTTCCAGGCAGCTCAATGAATCTCTAATGTATCTGGTATATACAAGGCCATACATTTGCTTTGCAGTGACTACACTCAACCAAGCTATGGCGGAGCCCAAAAGAGTTCATTAGGTGGTTTTCAAGCATGCTCAAAGGTACCCGAAGGGCACAGTTGATTACGGAATCCGATATTTGCAGGTGGATGGTATGCGGCTTACAGGTTTCAGTGATGTTGATTGGACAAGTTATGCTATAGACAGGAAGAGTACTTCCGGATGTGTTTTCAGCTTGTGTTCAGGGGCTATTTCTTGGTTCAGCCGTAAACAAAAGTCTAAAGCATAAAGTTCTGCAGAGGCAGGAGATATGGCAGCAAGTTTGGTTGCATGTGAAGTCATTTGACTGAAGAAATTGTTGATGGGATTGTTTGGACAGCAGTTGGACACCACTGTCATCCATTGTGATAATCAAAGCTACATTAAGCACTCTAAGAATCTTGTGTTTCATGACAGGTCCAAACACATTGACATAAGGTACCACTTCTTGAGGGACTGTGTTCAGAAAAGAATGAGCAAGCTATAGCATGCGTCTACTGAAGAACAAGTAGCAAACACCTTGACCAAGGCATTGAAGAAAGGTAAATTCATTTAATTTAGGGACAAGATGGGCATTGCAGAGAATGCCTTCCTTGCTAATAGGGAGTGTTAATTTAGTAGCTTGGAAGGTGTCTCAGTATTGGCATAAGGTGTCATGCATGTTGGGACCCATTAATTTGCCTAGCCTTGAAAATTTAAAATTTTCCTAACTATGAACATTAAAGAGCTACATTAAGCTCTTTGAGAATCCTGTGTTTCATGACAGGTCCAAACACATTGACATAAATAAAGTACTACTTCATGAGGGCATGTGTTCGGAAGAGAATGATCAAGCTATAGCATCTGTCTACTGAAGAACAAGTCGCAGACATCTTGACCAAGGCATTGAAGAAAGGTAAATTCATTATTTTAGGGACAAGATGGGCATTGCAGAGAACACCTTCCTCGCTAATAAGGACTGTTAATTTAGTAGCTGGAAGGTGTTTCAGTATTGGCATAAGGTGTCATGCATGTTGGGGACCACTGATTTGCCTAGTCTACAAAATTTAAAAATTTTCCTAACTATGAACATTAGAAAATTTTAATTTTCATTAATGTGACTTTTTGTCCTAAGTCAAGTTGACAAAGTTAATATCAACTTGAAATTATATCGTAGCCTTTGATTTGGAGGCTGAGGATTAAATCTTAGTCGTTGATCATTGTGCTGGAGGTATGACTACGAAAAAAGACAAGGAGGGCGCCTCAGCTGACACACACACAGAGTTTTGAATAGCAGGAAAGTGTGGAAGTGTACCAACAGCCATTAGGAACCAATACCCATCGTTCTAAGCATCAAACCAAGGTGAAAACAACAACAAATGAAGGAGGTCGAGCTTAGCAACTTCATCAAGGTCGTACAACCTATTGGAAGTTCATTGTACAAGTCGTATGGCCTGCATATCTACTCAACCACGGACTGCAACAACTTGAGCCCTGTTTTCCAAGGTCGTACAGCCTAGTTCCACTTGGTCGTACAACCTGAGGGTGCCTGGGCGAGTTCCTAAGAGTGTTGGGTCGAGTTTGGTGTGCCAAACTATTGTAATGTATTCCTGTGTCATTTTTCTTAACTGCTGAAGAAATAAAACTCTCATTTAGCTAGTTTTTCCCCTTCAGGAATTTTCCAGGGTAATATTGGTGTTACTGTGGGAACGGTTCTTGTTTTCCGCTATGCAAATGGTGTTATAAGACTCGGCAATGATTTTATTAAAGATTATCTACTAGTAATGTGTTTTTTATTAGTTATCAATAGTCCTAGAAATAATTTCCTATAGCCAAGTCTAGAAAAAATAGCGTTGTGGACCTTATTTTTCAGGTAACTTGTGAAACTTCTCTTACATTGTAAAGCTAATTTTCTAGTCCAATTAAGAAAACAAATTTGTTCCATTGGATCTGTTATCGCTTGAGTTGCACTCTTTTGGACTTTCAAGGGAACCGCCAAGGATGAACAAGTAATTGTTCAAATTCAGAGTTCAAAACTCCATTAAGGCCTTCCAAGGCCCTTTTTCACTTTTTACCACATTTTCATACCCTGAAGAAAGTTGTAAAAGTCCGCTAGCAAGGGTTTTTTGTAAAGATCTTGGCTTTCTTAGACTTAAACATCAATCCGGGTATTCGAAGGTGTTTTTTCCTTGTTAATTATATGTTGTTGAATAAACGACTTAAAATTTTCGAGTTTTTCACCTGCTCCTCCAAAGTTGGAATGGTCGTCTTGGTGGTTAAACCCTGGGAGATTATTAAAGTTCACATGTCAATGTATATGAACATGCTAGACATTAATATTGAGTCATACGAACATGTGCTAGGTCCCCCTAGGTTTATTTTTCTTTTTTTGCCAAAATAAAAAAAAATTCGTAAAACGGTGATTTTTTAATGTTTCAATTAAAAAAAGGGCATAAAAGTATGGTCTGAAGGCGGAATTTGGCGTGGGGGTGCTCGTTTCACACTCAAGGCGTATTCTTTACCTCATTACCAAGTTTTCATATTCTTCAGGTGATTAAATTGTCACTTAGAGCATCTTTTCTCTAAATGGGCAACAAAACGTCAGAAAAATGTTAAAAATGACTCGACAAAGGGACAATTTGTTAAAAAAAAAGCCGAAGATACATCTTTTGAACACGTTGGGTGAGGTGGCACTTAGTCTCCAATAGTAGGTGACCTCATCCCATGACAAAAGCATTGAATGTGGATATAATTTGGAGACTAGCGAGTCATGTTAAGTTTGGAAATGCGCCATCCTTTTGGGCCTCACGTCATGGTGATTTGGCATTCA
This sequence comes from Pseudotsuga menziesii, assembly GCA_001517045.1. Taxonomy (NCBI): domain Eukaryota; kingdom Viridiplantae; phylum Streptophyta; class Pinopsida; order Pinales; family Pinaceae; genus Pseudotsuga; species Pseudotsuga menziesii. The sequence goes on along the minus strand of LPNX010227167.1, from coordinate 185,965 downwards.
TTTATTGGGTTTGATTTTTTGGGATTTGAGGGCGCATCTCATTTGGGAGAGGTAGTGCCTCCACAATGCAATCAACTCCAATCAATCCATGAACCTCTCATGTGTCGCTCTTGTTGTCACACGCTCTTGGTTTATGTGGCACATAGTGGAAAAAATCGCCGAAAAACTGGCGATGTCCCTAAAAATCACGATTTTCTCTGGCTGCCGATATTTTAAAATATCGGACATCGGGAAAAATCAGCAAACAATCGGGAAAAATAGGGAAAAAATCAGGAAAGATTGGGGAAAATGGGGAAAATCGGCAAATAGGGGAAAAAATCGAGAAAATCGGTAAATAGGGGAAAAAATCGGTAAGCAAATTTTGACCCCAATAAAGTACAAAATTTGCATTTTTTAATGCTTGTCACGATTTGCCGATTTTTTCACCAATGTTGCCGAGAAGATGTTTTCTATACCCTCACCGATTTTTTGCCGATGCCAATTTTTTCCACTATGATGTTGGGATAAAGGTGCTTGTGGAGTATATATGGAAAGTATTAACCAAGTGGTGCAAGTGGATGCCAACTATCTATGCTAGTGGGTAGGAAATTAATCATAAATGATTAAATATTGTATCCTAAGTTCATATGGTTTGATGGAGACTCGAAGGAAGAGGTGGCGTATACCACTCTTTGTTCCATTACACTTCAACTCAAGTGATTCCCTCAATTCACTCAAAGACTCGACCTCTACTCCTAGTGATGGGTGTGCCACCCTGAGCTGGGAAATTTTATTTAAGCAGGGCACTTCTCCACATTGTAAATCATGAGAAGGTAGAAACTCTGCTCAATTGCATTGTAACCTTTGTAAAGTATTTTTATTGAATGAATAAAGGCTTTGGAGAAAAATCGATGTGTGGATCTTGCGTGTGTTGATGATAATGTGCTTATGATCCTATGAGGTATCATTGTGTTGTTTACTTGCTTGCACTATAAATGTTTGGCTATTTATCTGGCTTTTGAAGGAGAAGTATATCTTAGTAAGGTAAAGTAGTGTGATTGTTTCATCCATTACTTTTATGTTAAGTTGCATTAGAGACATTAAGACAGCCATGTTTATTTGATGAGAAATGCATGTTTTCCGAAGTTTCTATTGTAGTTTACACCAGATTGTGTTTAATCCTTTGTTGTGCAAGTGTTGTGGGATTGCAGGATATCTAGCTTGGAGATTGTGTTGAGCGTTTTGGCATCCTCACATCTTCAAACAAATTCTAAGAAGGACTAGTCCCTCCGATTCCCATTTTGAGGACCCCATTGCCATAACTCAATGACTATTTCTCTTCACCCTCTTATCTGCAAAATTAAACTTTCTTTGCACTTTTTCGGTTTTTCATTTAAGATCTATAATCTCATGCAAGAATATAAGTAGATCTGAGTAGCTTGCTAGATCTAAGTAGTTTACAATTAAAATTTCAAAGTTTAGATCTCGCTAGAATTGTTCTACTGTTTTTACTAAGTCTTTTTCAAGTAAAATTCAAAGTTAGTAAAGGTAGTTTATTTAAGAGATTTAAGATTCATACTTGGCAATTTAGAGCTTTAGTTACTTGTTCCAAAATAACAAGTAAAGATCCTAAGAAGGCAAGCTTTCTAGTTTGCCTTGGATAAAATTTGCATTTTTTCATAGTTTAACTTTTAGATTTTTTTAGAATTTTTTGGAGGTTGTTCAAAGACACTCTTAAAGTGTCTCTGAGCATTTTTTGCATTTGATAGCTTGCTAATTTTTGCAGGTTTAACAAAAAATAGAAGGAAACTCTAGCCGTTTTGCAAGAAAATGGACAATTAAGAGCTCAACGTGTTCAAATATTAGCAAGAAAAGCAAATCAATAATTTTGCATGAAAGTGAACTTAGGGTTTTGGAACCCTAGTTAGGATTTTGGTGACCTAATTTCTCAATGACTTATAAAAGGAAGTCCGACGGTAAAGTTTTACTAAGCTTTTTGGCAAAGAGGGAGAGAGTTCATCTTCACTGGATTATGAATCAGTGCTACACGAATCAAGAAAAGGGTGCATACTGTTGGAATAGCTTGGGGTGCGTTCCTGAGGATACAGAGAGGACAGATCTCTAGAGATTGAAGAGGTCTTTCTTCCGTACAATGCCAAAGGTGATTCACTAAGACTCTTCAAAGATTGAAGAGCAGTAGAAACAAAGTGAGCAACTGGTGAGGAGGACGTGAGCAGTAGCAGCAGTAGCACGTCACACATGTGGGTGACGTCAAGCAACTGTTGGCATGTGTGGGAGCCTGAGAGGGCCCAGAGAGCTGAGGGTCCTTCATCAATGACTGAGGAGAAGTCATTAGGATTCAGTCGGAGTCAGACTAACTGCAAAACAGTTGGGGCGTGTTTCTAAGGAAGAGAGACGCAGTTGTATTGCTGGAGGTGATTTTTAGAGATTGAGGACACGGATCTTCTTCCGGAGCGGAGCAGAGCAGAAGAAAAGTGTTGAGAAAGCATTGCTCAGAGGTTAGACAGAGAGTACAGCTTCTTGACTGGCAGAGGTTGAGTTGAGATTTCTGGCATGTTGGTGTGTTGTTGGGGGCGCATCTTCCAAAAGCAGCAGTTGCCGCTGCTACAAATCTAGGGCTTTTGCCCTTCAAATTCATATGTTGTTTATCTAACTCATTTTGTACTTCTTATTCTATATCATATTTGCTCTGTGCTTGAGAGAGAAGAAGCCCCTATGTAACTAGCATTTGCCAAATTAGATTTCCAAGATAAATTCTGAGTCATTTGTGTGATTGTTGGTTTATGAATTTTATGGATGTTCATGTGCTGCAAATTATAATTTAGATAGAAGTGTTTCATCTGGAATTAGTGAATATTGTAGCCATGTTGAATATCCGAACCCCTCAAAGCGAGTGGAGACCTCGGAGAAATTTTAATATGATATCAGAGCCTCGTTAGAGGTCATAGAAGGGCAATCACACTTACATTTGTGAGAGCACAGCAGATCTATGTGAGGATTCAGTGGTGGAGTCAGATCTCTAGAGAGGGTGACCAAAGCTACCAGATCTAAAGAGTAGGGTTGAGATTTGTAACTGTAGAGGTTTGATCCATCAGATCTGAGGTGTTAGAGTCTAGATTTGGGATAGATCTAGTTGACATCTACATGATAGAGAACATATCTATCTAGATCTGAAGTGCAGGATTCAAATCTACATTGGTGGAGGTCAGATCTATCAGATCTAATAATGGATGAAGAGATCTGAGATAGATCTTTCAGATCCTGGCGTGTAAGAGCCAGATCTATGGTTTTGTTGTTCTTCATTAAAAAGGGGTTCTGGTAAAGCATCATGGCTACAGAGATGAGAAACAAAGACAAGGAGTGTCTTCTCATTACTTGCCATTCATGCACTTATGCAGGTATAGATGAGAAATCTACATTCTCATAGAATTGTCCTTGATTTTCAATCAATCATCAAGTGCATCTACTACCGGTATTTGGTATATTGACAATGGGGCCTCTGGTCACATGACTGGTATTAGACCGTACTTTATAGATCTCACTGAAATAGCATTAGATCTAGAAGTAGTACTGGGAGACAACACCTCAGTCAAGGTTGTTGGACGAGGAATTGTTTCTCTTCAAAGGGATTATCGAGAATCCATGAAGCTAAGTGATGCCTTGTACGTCCCTACATTAAAGAAAAACTTGGTGTTAGTTTCTACGATAGAGGATAGGGGATTTTGTATGATGTTTCGAGATGGACATGTGCTCATACATCCTAAGGGATCCAACATGACTTTAGCAGTGAAGATTGGAGTTCAAAGTGGGAAACCATACAGGCTTCGTTTTCGGCTTCATCATGCTCTAGCTCATGACAGTAACAGTGATTGTGATGACTTATGTGACTTGTAGGACAGAAGGATGGCCCACCTACATCATCCAGCAATGAGGATTTTAAGAGAGATTGTGACAAGTGTACCAAAGTGTGCAAAGGGTGTGCTCTTGGTAATATGTCAAGACTACTTTCCCTAGTAGTGACAGTAGGTCAGCAGGGGCTCTTGATCTAATACATTCAAAACTTTGTGGTTCGATGTCGACTGATCACTCAAAGGTTATGAGTACTATGTAACCTTCATTGATGATTTCTCCAGGAAGGATATATTTTTTGAAAAGCAAAATATCGAAAGAAGTCTTACCTATGTTGCGCAAGTTTCAAGAACATGGGTACATTGGGTATGCCGACACGAATATTCGATACGGCTAGAAGCTTCGCCCAAATTTGCAGGAAACGTAGGGTTGGGAGCGGCAATAATATATATTAGTTTTTTAAAATATATTTAAAAAAAATAAAGTTAAAAAAACATAATTGATTAATTTCATAGATGAAACTATTTTATGATTTATCCTCTTAATCCTCTAGTAGTGTCATGAAATTCATTCTTTTTAAATTTGTTCACTCCTCTAGGTCCGCATTTTACAAATCTCATTGTACAAGTTTGTAAAGGTAGGTTGCATATATGTGTATGGAGCACCAATAGCTTCATAAATCATAAGATTCAATATTTTTCTAATTCCTTGTCCCAACTCCATCTATATTATTTCTCCCAAGAGTGCTTAATCTTTGGGTGCCTCTGCATTTTTTTTATGGTGACTACTACTTACTTCTAATGTGAATGAACTTGATTGTTTTAAGTTCAACTAACAAACTTTCAAATTTTTTGGTATCTTGAGTTTGATATGGTTTATGATCCTAAATTGCTATATCAATCAGTATGAATAACGTAAGCTAGCTATAATCAATTGAGATATGAATTAAAGTTGTTCAATATCAAATCACTTAAGTACACTTGCAGCATATTTTGAGTGTGAATGGCTCTAAACATTTTAGAGGTGTGGTCCCTCTTTATTTATATAACCTTGAAAATAAATAAAAAATGGCATTATTGATAGATTCAATTGAAATTTTTATTATTGGTGATTTCTTGACACAATAAACTTCAATCATTCAATTGATTTCAACACTCCTCTTATGATTTTGGGCTCCACATGGTCGGGAGCTTGTAGAAGCTCCCTGTCTGTTTGGGAGCTTCTAGAAGCTCCCAAACAAACAGGGAGCTTCTACAAGCTCCCAATAAAAAGGGAGCGGTGAAAGCAAGTTCCCGAAAAGCTCCCAAGTTTCCAAAGAAGCTCCCATCAAAAAGGGGACGTTTCGTACTAGCTCACAAGCTACCAGGAGCGGGGAAACGTTTGGGATCTTCTGGAAGCTCCCAAACAGACAAGGAGCTTCTACAAGCTCCCAATAAAAAGGGAGCGGTAAAACCAAGTTCCCAAAAAGCTCCCGAAAAGCTCCCAAGTTCCCAAAGAAGCTCCCATCAAAAAGGGGACGTTTGGTACCAGCTCACAAGCTACCAGGAGCAAGGAAACGTCGAGTATGGGTTGCCAAAATCCTGGGAGAGCTACCCGTGCAACTATGAATCTTACAGAAGTTCAAAGAATTCAAAGCTTTGGTAGAAAACCAAACAAGAAGGAGAATCAAAGTTTTACGATCAGACAATGGGGGTGAGTATACCTCCAAGAAGTTTTGATGCTTTCTGTGCTCAGAAAGCAGTCAAGAGACAATTGATTGTACCCCGCATGCCTCAGCAGAATGGGGTAGCAGAGAGAAATAACAAGGCCATAGTTGGTGCAGCAAGATCTATGTTGCCTGATCAGGGTTTGCCTTTCTTTCTCTGGGCAAAGGCATGTAACACGACTGTGTATATTCCAAACATGAGTCCCCATAAAGTTTTGGGAAGTAAGACTCCTAAAGAAGCTTACTCAGGGAAGAATCCTGAAGTAGGGCACTACAGGATATTTGGCTATCTTACCTACTCTCATGTTCCTTCTGAGAAAAGGACAAAGTTGGAACCCATGGCAGAGCAGGGTATCTTTGTTGGGTATGACAAGATTTCAAAATCCTACCGCATATATATTCCTGCAAGATAACAGACAATTGTGAGGCGGGATGTGAAATTTGAGGAGGACAAGGCCTTCAGAAAATCTCGTGAGTTGGACAAGGAGGAGAAGCAAGATTCCATTCCTCAGGTGGATATGAGTCGGAGCACGGCTACTTAGAGTTCAGGGTTACCAGTATCAAGGGTGACAGGTTCTCAAGATACAGGTTCCTCAAGTATAGGGTGGTGGTCCTGTTGGTTAAGGTTCTTAGATTACCAGAGGATGGTGATCCTGTTGGTTCAAGCTCTTAGATTACAGGTTCTCGAGCGACTAAGTCTTAGACCACCGAAACTACTACTTCTGGAACTCAGTCTCAAGCAGTGAATTGCGACGAGGATGAGGTTTTTCTCCCCTCAGGAAGTTACTTCAGGAAAGAGGAAGCCCAAGTTGCTTCAAGAAATCCTAAAGGAAGCTCAGTCAGTGGGAAGTCCCAAGAGGGCTGCTAGAGAGAGTAAGGTACCGGAGAAATTTTGTAGTTATGTGGCTATGGTGAGAAGTATTAGTGAGTTTGAGCCATCTTCTTATGAGCAGACGGCAGGCAAGCTAGTCTGGAGAGATGCCATTGTGGAAGTGTATGCTTCCATCATGAAGAATGATGTCTAGGTAATTGTGCAAAGACCTGAAGGAAAGTCTATAGTGACTTTTGTTGATTTTTCCTGAGCAACATCGAGAGCCATTCTCTTAGGAGAATGGGGACATCTGGTCAACAACCAGGATGTGGAACCAGTCAAGCACTGGGGGAACTCAACCTTGAGTTGAGTAGCCATTCTGTTGAATGGGGACATCTGGTCAAGGACCAGGATGTGGAACCAGTCCAGCACTGGGGGAACTCAACATTGAGTTGAGTAACCATTCTGTTGAATGGGGATATCTAGTCAAGGACCAGGATGTGGAACCAGTCCAGCACAAGGGGAACTCAACATTGAGTTGAGTAGCCATTATGTTGAATAGGGACATCTGGTCAAGGACCAGGATGTGGAACCAGTCTAGCACTGGGGGAACTCAGCCTAGAGCAAAGTGACCATTCCTTGAATGGAGGCACCTGGTCAGTTACCAGGAAGATGAACCAGTCTAGGACTGGGAGACTCAGCCTATGGCTGAGGACCATTCTTCGGGAGAATGGATAAGCTGGTCAAGTACCAAGTATTTGACCTTGGGTCAAATTATGCAGCGTATGGTTGAGGCACCTAGTCAGTTACCAGGACATTACTATAAGTCCTAGATCGGGTCTGGGCATGTGAGACACTCCTCCCTCGATCTGTGGGCTTTGTGATCTTCTCCAAGGCTTAGCTACCCTTGGTTAAGACACATAGTACCCGATCTTGGTGGCACAAGGAGTGTGAGATAAAAGTATTAGTAATTCTCTCTATTTATGATGATGTACCTTGAGTGGGGAAGAAGGGCTTTGTGATCTTCTCCAACGCTTAGTTACCTTTGGTTAAGACACCTAGTACCCGATCTTGGTGGCACAAGGAGTGTGAGATAAAAGCATTAGTAATTCTCTCTATTTATGATGATGTACCTTGAGTGGGGAAGAAGGACCCCTATGACCACTTATTTTGACCACAGGGCACTTAAAGAAGGCTAAAGGTAAAAGTCAAAAATACATAAGGACCCTTAGACCACTAAGGAGTCAAAGTAAAAGTACAAAAAGACCTTTAGTACCACTAAAGGTAAAAGTAAAAAAGATAAAAGAATAAAATATTATTATTTTGTTCTTTTAAGTTTTGGTCCACATTCAGGTGATTCAAAGATTATAAAAGAAGATCAACTTCATTTCATTTCTCACACACTTGCTCTTCATCTTACAGCTGCTCCTAGAAGATATTTTCTAAAGAGAAAGAAGTTCTTATTTTGGTTATTTCCTAGCATGGAGGCCTTCTAGCCCGGGCATCTACCTATTTGCTACAGCCAAACCCTAAGCTAGGGTTTCACCTACTTCTCTTCACAAGTAAACTACAACTAGCCTATGGTCACTCACCCTAGCTTACATCTTCACGGGCAGCAGCATAACCCTAAGCCTTCTAGGGTTTTAACTTCTACCAGTCACTGTCAGCTAGATCTGGACTAGAGCATCACCTTAACCCTCACAGCATGTACAAGCAGCATCCTAACCTCCACAGGCTGCTGCAAATCCTCGGGCAGCAACATAACCCTCACAAGCAGCAGCAACAAACTCATGGGCAACCTGCAAATCTTCACGGCCGATCTCCTTGAAGCTCGGGCAAGCTACAGGCAGCTCCCTTCTTCACGGGCATTTTAACTTCTACCAGTCACTGTCAGCTAGATCTGGACTAGAGCATCACCTTAACCCTCACAGCATGTACAAGCAGCATCCTAACCTCCACCAAATCCTCGGGCAGCAACATAACCCTCACAAGCAGCAGCAACAAACTCATGGGCAACCTGCAAATCTTCACGGCCGATCTCCTTGAAGCTCGGGCAAGCTACAGGCAGCTCCCTTCTTCACGGGCAACTCTCTCTCAGCCTCGGCGTCTCCACAAAATCCTCGGGCAACAGAAGAAGACCACAGGCTTCCTGTCCATAGCCTTAGGCAGCTAACCTGCCACAGAAAGAACCAGCGGGCAGTTACAGTTCCGGGCAAGTTCCGGGCAGGGAGAAACAAATCTGAGCAAGCAGTTCAGCATCCAGGCAGGCAGTTCAGCGTCCAGGCAGGCAGTGCAGCATCCGGGCAGATAGTTAAGCCTCCGGGCAAGAGAGAAATAGTCTCGGGTGGCCTGGGCAGCAGGCAAAATATTTCGGGCAGCTATTGTTCAATCTCGGGTAGCAAAACAGAAAATTCAGCAGCATTAAAAGGTCTCGGGTAGCAATTGAAGAGGTCTGATTATTTCGGGCAGTCTGGGCAGCAGAACCGGGCGGCTGATTCTAGGCAGCAATGAAACAAAAATTAGGGCATGAAGCCCTAACTCAGTTTTTGTAAAATTTGTCTCATAGACAAAATTGTTGGACAAGCCTGCCAGGGTTTGAGATTTACATTCATCTCAGAATTCTGTGATTGAAAAACTCAGCCATCTCATTTAAGGGATGAATTACTAATGCTTTTGGGGTTTTTGTCCTTTAAAGGTTTCCCCGTGAAAAACTCTTATGTTCAGTGTATGATGTTTTGATGTGTTGATCTATCTACTACACTTGTTATTGTTATTTATCTTACAGTGTGCAAAATTTTAAAGAATACATACTAATGCTAAAATTCAACAACTTCCAAATGGCCCTATAAGATTAAATATGTTGCAGATGGCAGCATTGAGAAGTACAAAGCTAGGTTTGTGGCGAGAGGGTTCTCTAAAGTTAAGGGGATTGATTATCATGAGACTTTCGCACCTATTGCTCGATACACTTCAATCAGAGCTATTATCTCCATTGTTACTGAAATAGGATGGAAGATCCATCAGATGGATGTGAAGACAACATTTTTTAATGGACTTATAGAAGAGGAAGTTTGCATTGAGCAGTCGATGGGTTTTGAAGTGCATGGGAGAGATTCTCATGTGTGTGGGCTGAAGAAAGCCTTGTATGGTCTGAAGCAAGCTCCAAGAGCTTGGTATTCAAGAATAGATGCCTACTTGCAGCAAATGGGGTTCCAAAAGAACGAGGCAAATCCCAACCTCTACTTCATAGTAGTCAAAGGGGATACTTTTATTCTAGTCCATGTTAGATTAGCAGCAACAAAGAAGGTCTTCCTGCATGCAAGTGTCCTTGCATGCAGAAGACTTTAAATCAAGAAAACAACTGTATTTAAATTATTTTTCCTAAGTTTACTTTGGAAAATAATTAAAGTAATCTATTTATTTATTGACTTTAAGTGAAAGTGAAATTAGGGTTTTCGCTTTACCTAAAGTTATAAAAGAAAAGTCAATTGATTGAGAGGACACACACACTTGTATTCCGACAGAGACAGGATACAGACAGGGAGAGAAAGTCAAAGAGAAGATTTAGCTGGGAAGACGGAGGATCAAGAGAACAGGATCACCGAGCTACCAGGCAAGACAGAGCCCGCACGGATCGACAGGCAGCAGCTGCAGAGGGAGGTCATACAGACCGTACTGATTCCATACAACTTGCGTACAGACCATATGGATTCCGTACATTAGTCGTACAGTCGTACGGATCCGCACATGTGGGAGGTCGCAAAGCCGTACACTCACACAGGAGGGTGTTGGTGTCTAGCTGGGATTTGCCAAGTGAGTTTGTTGAGAAACTACAATCGCCAGGTTTACGTGAATTTGCAGTGAATGCAAACGTTCTATAATTTCTCATAATAAAATCTATATCTGACTGTCGCACCAGTTTTCCCATCTTGGGTTTTTCCAAGGGTTTCCATACCCAAAATAATAGGGTCAATATTGTGATGTGATGTTGAGATTTATTTTTCAGTACTTTATATTCCGTTGCATACTTGTAAAAGATATTCATGTGTGGTTATTCGTAGAAACTTTGAATACACTATTTAGCCCTAGGTTGAATATTAAAGGAAAATTTACATGGTATCAGAGCTCTGGTGAGCTAAAGCTGAGAGATTTGCAATAGCAATGATAGATCAGGGGCAGATCTATTGAAGACACAAACCTAGATTGCAGATCTAGGGTTTGACAGGTACACTTCAGTATGGTCGTGCAGTTGAGAGTTGAGGATAGACTCCAGGGTGCTCAGAATTTTCCTATATGGAAAGAAAGGATCGCAAGGATCCTGGATGTCACATTGACTCCACAAAAGTTGCACCCACAGATCCGGCAGATTTGATGGCTTGGAAGAAGATTGATTCCAAAGCCATGTTGATTATCATGGATGGAGTGAAGGACCATATAGTCCCTCACCTTTCCGGGAAGAAGACCACAACAGACATGTGGACAGCTTTGGAGAGTATGTGCCAAAGCAAGAACGAGAACCGGAAGATGGTGCTGCAAGAGAGGATGCACAGCATTAAGATGGCCAAGGGAGAACGAGTGGTGCCTTATCTCACAAGGCTCACACAGATCAGGGATGAGCTTGGAGCTGTTGGCTTTAAGACAGTGGATGAGGAGCTAGTTCAGATAGCCCTCAATGGCTTCTCTAAGCCATGGGATACCTTTGTCAAAGGTGTGTTGGCTAGGGAGAAGCTTCCTGATTGGCAGAGATAGTGGGATGACTTTGTGCAGGAGGAGCCCCGCATGGGCCAATGATCAAGCTCATCCAGTTGTGCTCCACAAATTGAGGAGGCTCTAGCCCTTACAGGGGAGAGCAAGGGTAAGGCAAAGAGGAAGAAGGATGGGAAGAAGAACCTTGACGTATCAAAGGTCAAGTGTTTTATCTGCCACAAGCAGGGACACTTTGCCTCCCAGTGCCCAGACAAGAAGAAGAAGAGTAACACTCATATGGCTGGATCTGCAGAGGTGTAGGGGTTCAACAGAAACTTCAATGAGAAGTTTTGCTTGATAGCTTGCATGGCAAGCACCACAGGGAGAAGCATATGTGGTACATGGACAATGGAGCATCTAGTCACATGACTGGACAGAAGAGATTCTTCAGAGACTTGCAGGAGGGTGGAACAGGGATCCATGTTGCGTTGGGTGATGATGCGTGGTACCAGGGCGCAGGGTGTTGGCACTGTTTCATTTCAGAGGGAGTTTGGCAAACCCCTCAGTTTTGTTGATGTGTTATATGTTCCAGGATTGACCAACAACCTCATATTAGTCTCCACTCTGGAGGATAAGGGATATCAGGTGAAGTTCGAGACCATAGAGTGTATATCAGGCCCAAGGGGTCAGATAGGAGTTTGGATCGGGTGATTGGCAGAAAGAGCGAGAGAGTGTATAGTCTACACTTTGAACCTACAACGGCTCTAGTCAACAACAGCAGCAGTAGTCAGGGTGAGTTGTGGCATAGGAGCATTGAAGCACTTGAGGCAGGCAGTCATTAGAGTTCCTCAAGTACAGGAGGAGAAGCATAACCATTGCAAGGGTTGTGCTTTAGGGAAGAACATCATGAAGCATTTCCCACAGAGCGAGCACAAGTCTAAGGAGCCCTTGGACTTGGTGCATTCTAATGTATGCGGACCTAAGAGTGTCCATTCGTTCAGTGGTTACAGTTACTGCGTACCCTTCATTGATAACTATTCTAGGAAAACCTGGATCAATTTCCTGAAGGCCAAGTCAAAGGTCTTTGAGAGGTTCCGAGAGTTCAAGACTCTCGTGGAGAAGCAAACAGGAAGAAGATTTGGTGTTGAGGACAGACAACAAGGGTGAGTACACCTCCAACGAGTTCATGGAGTATTGTTCAGCAAAGGGGATCAAGAAAGAGCACATTGTGCCCCATACCACACAACAGAATGGAGTTGCAGAGCTGAAGAACGGGACTATGGTAGGAGTAGCCAAGGCCATGTTATTTGATCAGGGATTACCACTATTCCTTTGGGTCGAGGCATACAGGACTGCAATGTACATTCAGAACAAGTGTCCCCACACAGCTTTGGGGAGGCAGACACAAAGAAGAGGTCTTCACAAGCACTAGACCAGATGTGAGTCACATTCGCATATTTGGCAATATCTGCTATTGTCATGTTCATGCGGACACTAGGAAGAAGTTGGACCCTTCTGGAGAGAAGGGGTTACTTGTTGGATATAGCGAGACTTCGAAGCCATACAAAGTTTACATTCCTGCTCGCAAGAGGATCATTGTGAGCAGGGATGTCTAGTTCAATGAGGACAGGGCCTTCCGCAGATCTATGGACTTACCACCAGAGCAGCAACCAGCATAGGACACAGAGATCAAGTTGGAGGAGCCAGATGTATACGTACGGCTACAAACAAAGGGCACAGGTTCTGGTAGTCAAAGGGAGTCAAGTAGACAGGATCCTCCTATCTTTGATAAGGAGGATGAGCAACAACAAGAGACGGGCATCCAACAGCCGCAGCAGGTAGACACTAGGCCAAGGCCTAAGTGGTTCAGGTCCACAGTACAAGATACCAGGCAGGTGGATCTTCCACAGAGATCTTCAGACGGAGTGTACTACCAGAGAAACTCAGTTATATGGCAGAGATGACAGAGTTGATTAACTCTAAACCTTCCAATTTCGAGGAGGCAGCACAACATGAGGTGTGGCAAGAGGCCATGGTTGAGGAGTATGAATCAATCATAAAGAACGAGGTATGTGATCTTGTGTCGAGACTTGAAGGCAAGAAGGTGGTGGGATCCAGGTGGATATACAAGGTGAAGCATGCACCAGACGGAAGTGTGGAGAAGTACAAGGCGCCCTTCGTGGAAAAGGGGTTTTCACAGGTGGAGGGTAATTACTATGAGGAGACCTTCGCCCCTGTAGCCAGGTATTCTTCTATTCGGACCATTATCTCTTTAGCAGCAGAGATGGGTTGGTGAGTCCATCAGATGGACGTAAAGACTGCCTTCCTCAACGAAGTGATAGAGGAGGTATATATTGAGCAGGCAGAGGGGTTTGATGTGGAGAACAGGGAGACGCATGTATGCAAACTGCATCGAGCTCTTTACGGGCTCAAACAGGCACCTCGAGCATTGTACTCGAGGATAGACAACTCTCTACGGGAGATGGGATTTCAGTGGAGTGAGGCTGACCACAAACTGTACTTCTTGACAGGTGAGGTGCCTCTCATACCGGTCCTATATGTGGATGATCTCTTTCTTACAGGAGATGAGAGGCTGATTGGAGACTGCAAGTCCAATCTTGCAGTTGAATTTGAGATGAAAGAACTTGCTCTGATGCATTACTTTCTGGGCTTGGAAGTTTGGCAGAGAGATGGATGCTTCTTCATTGGACAGTCGAAGCATGCAATAGAGATCTTGAAGAAATTCAGGATGGAAGACTGCAAGCCTATGGCCATACCTCTAGTTTCCAACTGGAGGAAGATTGATGCATCAGGGTCAAACGAATTTGATCCTACCTTGTATCATCAGCTTATCGGATCCCTTATGTATCTGGTCAACACTCGACCAGACATCAACTTTGCAGTCAACTCTTTGAGTCAGTTCATGTTGGACCCTCGAAGAGTGCATTGGACAGCTGCAAAGCACATACTTCGCTACATCAGAGGTACAGTAGAGTATGGATTGGTTTATGAGCGCAGGGGGAGTGTGCAATTAGCAAGTTTCACAGATATTGACCGGACAGGATGTGTAGAGGAAAGGAAGAGTACTTCAAGTTGTTGTTTTAGCATTGGATCAAGGGTTGTATCTTGGTTCTGCAGGAAGAAGAAGTCAGTTGCATTGAGCTCGGCAAAGGCTGAGTACATGGCAGCCAGCATGGCTGCTTGTGAGGGTATGTGGCTGAGGAAGTTACTTTCAGGGTTGTTCGAGTGTGAGCTAGAGGCTACAGTAGTTCACTGTGACAATCAGAGTGGCATTAGGCTATCTGAAAATCCAATGTTCCATGATCGGAGCGAACACATAGACATCAAGTACCACTTCTTGAGAGATTGTGTTCAGAGAGGAACCATTCGGTTGGAGTACATAAAGACAGATGAGTAGGTGGCGGACATTTTCACCAATGCACTTTGCAGACAAAGTTTTGTGAAGTTCAAGGATAAGTTGGGGTTGCTACCAAATCCCTTCCTCGTTGAGAGGGTGTGTTAGACTACCAGCAACAAGGAAGGTCTTCCTGCATGCAAGTGTCCTTGCATGCAGAAGACTTTAAATCAGGAAACCAGTTGTATTTAAATTATTTTTCCTAAGTTTACTTTGGAAAATAATTAAAGTGATCTAATTATTTATTGACTTTAAGTGAAAGTGAAATTAGGGTTTTCGATTTACCTAAAGTTATAAAAGAAAGCTCAATTGGTTGAGAGGACACACACACTTGTATTCCGACAGAGACAGGATACAGACAAAGAGAGAAAGTCAAACAGAGGATATAGCTGGGAAGACGGAGGAGCGAGAGAACAGGATCACCGAGCTACCAGGCAGGACAGAGCCCGCACAGATCGACAAACAGCAGCTACAGAGAGAGGTCGTACAAACCGTACGGATTCCGTGCAGCTGCCGTACAGACCGTACGAATTCCGTACAGCAGACGTACGGATCTGCACATGTGGGAGGCCGTACAGTGGCTCGTACACTCACGCAGGAGGGTGTTGGGGTTTAGGTGGGATTTGCCCAATGATCCTGATGAGGTGTTGTAATCGGCAGGTTTGGGTGAATTTGCAGTGATTGTAAACATTCCATATTTTCTCATAATAAAATCTATATCTGACTGTTGCACCGATTTTACCATCTTGGGTTTTTTCGAGGGTTTCCATACCCAAGATAATAGTGTCAATATTGTGATGTGATGTTGTGATTTATTTCTCAGTACTTTATATTCCGTCGCATACTTGTAAAAGATATTCATGTGTGGTTATCAGTAGAAACTTTGAATACATTCTTTAGCCCTAGTTTGGATATTAAAGGAAAATTTGCAGTCTAGTATGTTGATGACCTGTTTATTACAAGAGCAGAGAAACTCATAGCCAACTCCAAGAAAGATCTTGCTTCAAAGTTCGAGATGAAAGACATCGAATTAATGCAGTATTTTTTGGGCATGGAGGTTTGCCAAGAGGATGGGCATATTTTTCTAGGACAAGGAAAATATGTTGTTGACATCTTGAAAAGGTTCCAGATGGAGGATTGCAAACCTATGTCCACACTTATGACTACCAACTGGAAGAAGTTAGTGACTTCTGAGTGAGACTTGGTTGATCCAACTATGTATCATCAGCTAATAGGATCTCTGATGTATTTGGTTAACACTAGACCCGATCTAAGCTATGCAGTTAACACCTTGAGTCAGTATATGGTGGAGCCCAGGAGAGCGCAATGGGTGGCTACAAAGCATGTGCTCAGGTACCTTAAAGGTATTGTAGACTATGGATTGAGCTATAAGAGGAGGGATGGAATAGAGTTGCCTAGCCATACAGATTCTCACTAGGCAGGAAGTGCAATGGACAGGAAAAGTAATTCAGGGTGTTGTTTCAACTTGAGTTCGGCAGTTGTGTCATGGTTTTACAGGAAACAAAAGTCGATAGCATTGAGCTCTGCTGAGGCAGAATACATGGCAGCCAATCTAGCTAGTTGAGAGGCTATTTGGATTCGCAAGATATTGGTGAGTTTATTTGATTCTCAGTTGGAGCCAACTGTGACCTACTGCGATAACCAGAGTTGCATGAAACTCACGTAGAATCCAGTATTTCATGATAGGTCCAAACATATTGAGATTAGATATCATTTCATCCGTGATCATGTTCAAAAGGGAGCAGTTAAGCTTCAATATTTGTCTATACATGAAGAAGTTGCATATATTCTTACAAAGTCATTGGGGAAAAGTAAGTTTGTATACTTCAGGGACAAATGGGCGTTGTTCAGAACACTTTCCTCGTTAAGAGGGAGTGTTGAAATATTAACGAGGAAAGATACAAATGAGTAATTTTGCATGAAAGTGAAATTAGGGTTTTGGAACCCTAATTAGGGTTTTGGTAACCTAATTTCTCAATGACTTATAAAAGGAAGTCAAAGGGTAAAGTTTTACTAAGCTTTCTGGCAGAGAGGGAGAGAGTTCATCTTCACTGGATTATGGATTAGTGCTACATGAATCAAGGGAAGGGCGCATACTGCTGGAACAGCTGGGGACAATTCCTGAGTAAGCAGAGAGGACAGATCTTCATAGATTGAAGAGTTCTTTCTTTTGTATAGTGTCATAGGTGATTCATTGACTCTTCAGAGATCAAAGAGCAGCAGCAAAGTGAGCAGCTGGTGACGAGGACGTGAGCAACAGCACCAGCATCACGTTAAACATGTGGGTGACGTCAAGCAGATGTTGGCACATGTGGGAGGCTTAGAGGGACCAAAGAGTAGAGGATCCTTCATCAAATGACAGAGGAGAGGCCATCAGGGTTCAGTCGAAGTCAGACTAAGTGCAGAACAGCTGGGACGTGTTTCGGAGGAAGAGAGACACAGTTATACTGCTAGTGGTCATTTTTAGAGATTGAGGACACAGATCTTCTTTCGGAGCGGAGCAGAGCAAAACAGAAGTGCTAAGAAAGCATTACTAAGAGGTTAGACAAAAAGTACAGCTTCCAGAGATTGGAAAAGGTTGAGTTGATATTTCCAACGTGTGGGTGTGTTGCTGGGGGTGCGTTTTCCAAGAGCAGCAGTTACAGTGGCTACAGATCTAGGGCTTTGTCCCTTCAGGTTCATATGTTGTTTATCTAACTCATTTTGTACTTCTTATTCTATAGCATATTTGCTCTGCACTCGAGAGAGAAGAAAGCCTCTTTGTAGCTAGTTTTCCCAAGTTGGCGTCCAGGATAAATTTTGAGTCATCTGTGTGATTGTTGGTTTATGAGTTTTACGGATGTTCATGTGCTGCAAATTCTAATTTAGATAGAAGTGTTTCATCTGGAATTAGTGAATATTGTAGCCGTGTTGAACATCTGAACTTCTCAAAGCGAGTGAAGACTTTTGAGAAATTTTAATACAACAGAGTGCCCCTTTTCACAAAAAAACATTTTTTATCAAGGTGTACGCCTTTGGTTCCAAGCTATAAGGAACAAAGTGCATTTTTTGAGAGTTGTAATAAGTTTAATAAAGTTTCGAGTAGGCTTCTAAGAACCCACTCCCCATCCCCCTTGGGGGGATCCGTGTCGGTGTGAATTTTCATGTTTTGATTTTTTTGGTAGTTTAGCTTTATTTTTCTTCTTTAGTGGTTTATTTTATTTTATCTTTTTCAGAGAAAAGAAATACTAACCCCATGCATTCTCGAGATACCGAAAGGGGGAAGAGATTCAAGGTAGGATTAATTAGAAAACAAGTTTCTTTTTTTTCTTTATGTTGTTTCTTTAGCAGTTTAAAATTAACTCGGTTGTGCTCTACCAAGTATCCCATAAGGGGGAAAGAGATTCTCAACCGTGAATGGTTCCCCTTTACACTAAAAATCATTTTTCTATCAAGTTGTAAGCCTTTGGTTCCAAGTTATAAGGACCAAAGTGCATTTCTCGAGAGTTGTAATTAGTTTAATAAAGTTTCGAGTAGGCTCCTAAGAGCCCAATCCCCATCGCCCTGGGGGATCCGCGTCGATGTGAATTTTCATGTTTTGATTTTTTCTGTAGTTTAGCTTTATTTTTTTTGTTTAGTTGTTTATTTTACTTTATCTTTTTCAGAGAAAATAAATACTAACCCCATGCATTCCCGAGTTACCTAAAAGAGGAAAGAGATACGTGGTAGGATTAAATAGAAAACAAGTTTTTTTTCCTTTTCTTTTTCTTTTTTTCTTTTAACAGTATAAAATTAACCTGGTTATCCTCTCCTGAGTATCCCGTAAGGGGAAAGAGATTCTCAGTCATGAATTGTTTGCTAATAAACATCACAATTAGATTTAATAAAATAAACCAAGGCCTTGATTCCTGTATGCTTTGAGCCGTTGCAGCATAGTCCGATCAGTTTGGTTGCTTCAGAAAGGAAGTTTGGTAACTAGATTAATAGGGAAATCTACACAAGTTATTTTTTTAAGAATTCGGGAGGTTGCAAAGGGTGACTACCACTGTGTTAGGGGGCTACTCCAAGCAGGTTATGCCTCGCACCGTTGGACACTTGGTAAAGCCGATTTAGCGCTCAATTCAAGGGAACCTGACTTGTTGGATCAAACCCCAAATTACTCACTCTTTAATCAACGCATTAATAAATCTTAAAACTTACCAACGAAACACTACAATACTTTCACTAAGACCACACTAGCAATCCCATAAACACAAGCACTCCATTTGCATTGGCACTAGTCTTTGTTATTGTTTCAAGCTTAAGTCAATTCTGCAAATGTCATTAAATAGTGTGTACATTTTCTAAGCTATTGGTATAATTTATTTGTAGTGACTTGTGGTTAAGGTTATAAGTCCATTTCACCTTCAACTCCTAGATTCTTTTCTTTTGTTTATAAAGACCATAGATTCTTTTTATTAGGGACACCCTGTTGATTAAGTTGTCATTGATGCCAACAGTGCCTGGTCATTGATGCCAACAGTTGAGTCTTGGTGCCCCTTGTGGAGCCCCTAAGGGTTAGTGTTTGGTTTGTGGTTGTCTGTGTCAAAGGAGACCTTTTGACTTTGTCTAAGCCCAAGTCTGAAGCCCTTGGAGTCCTTGGGACATTGCCAAAAGTCCTGTAGAGTGTTTAAGTAATCATAAGTGGTCGAAAAAGTTGCAAGGGTCCAAATAACCCCTTCAGTGGTCATATGCGTGCTTTCAAGTTCTTGATTCCCTAGGACTCCCTAAATCCATAATCATCTAACCATTACCCTTGAGTTAAATTATTAAATCACATTAAAATAGTCTTCTAATGTTTTTCACGTTAAAAAGATTTCTAATGTTCTTAAATATTAAAATGTTTAAATATTAAAGTTTTAAAATGGTTTAATAGGTTATTTTTAAAATTAAATATTTTTTTTTCATTAAAACAAGGAAAAGTCTAATGAAAAAATTAAAATAATAATAATATCCATCAATTCAAGGAAATGTTCTTTTTTCTTTCCATATAAATATATCTATACCTTCTTTGATGTTAAAAAATGCTCTCGACTGATTATTAAAAACTGAGGTATCATTTTTAGTTAACCGTGGAAATTCTGGTTAATTGACAGCAGCGTCCTCTTTAGTTGGCCGTGGAAATTCTGGGTAATTGACAGCAGCGTTTTTCTTCTTTAGTTGGCCGTGGAAATTCTGGGTAATTGACAGCAGCGTTTTTTTTTTTTTAGTTGGCCGTGGAAATTCTGGGTAATTAACAGCAGCGTTTTTTTTAGTTGGCCGTGGAAATTCTGGGTAATTGACAGCAGCGTTTTTTTTTTTTTAGTTGGCCGTGGAAATTCTGGGTAATTAACAGCAGCGTTTTTTTTAGTTGGCCGTGGAAATTCTGGCAGCATCCACAGCACCGCAATTGGGCAACTTCTAGCAGAGATAAAAAATAAAATAAAAAACATGGCAGCGCATGGGTACAGAAATTGACAGACATTTCAAAAATTTGGAAATTCATGGGCTTTGGGCTCCGTGGAAATTCTTCTTAGCAGGCATTGTCCAATTTGGTATGGTTATAGTGGAAGGCTCAAATGGTTGGAGAGTCTGGCATATATAAACACCACCGTATATCCAATTTCTTCCATTCCTCTGGTTGCATATTGTACGTTGCCGGCAATATGTCTTCTTACTGAGAAATTCATCATTCCCGAGATTAGCACTCTTGCAAGTTTATGGTTCAGTTCATTATTTTTATCTATTTTGCTACCGGCATACTAGAAATGCGATGGAGTGGGATTGGCATCGATGAATGAACAGTTCTGGTTGATTGGAGGTGTTTCTGCTCATGGTTTTTGCAGTCATTCAAGGATTGTGAAGGCGTTTTATTCTAGAGAGTATCCACAGCCATCATTCCTGTAGCAGCGTGTTCAGTTTGGAAGAGGCAGTTACAGCTGTGAAAAAGGAGAAGGATTCTTGTTGCTGGTTATAATTTTATCAATATTTCCAGTCATATTATTATTGATTCTCAACCTCTGACAGTTGCAGTGCTTGCAGCAGTATTTTATGAAGAGTCCATTGGTACAGTTGGTGCAGCAGGACTTGTGCTTGGTGTTATAGGTCTCTTACTTCTGGAGGTCTGAATTATTGCAGCATCTATATGACAGTCCACTTGTTGAAAACTTGGATTCTTACTGCAGTATAGATTTTTGTTTTTAATCTTTATAAACAGTCCAAGCTTGGAGGATCAAAAGTTTATTGCTGCCCTTGGACAGACCCAGCAACAAGGTATGTACACTCGGGCATAACATTGAAAACAATGAAGTGTGCAAATTTATATGAACAGCGAGTTATGTAGTTGAAGTGTATAGTGGTATGCATGGGTGTATGTCCAAATATAAGTTTGTCTACAGGAATAATAGATGGTATGTACGCAAACTACACAAAATCAGTAATTGACAAGGTATGTGCATACACAGTTTGACTTTTTGGCTACTTTCTTTACCTGAAGTCTGCACAGTTCATGAATGAACAAGTGATGATATGAATGCTCAGTCAATGAAGTGGCAGTGTTTATGAATATACACAGTAATGTGATGTGATGATGCCCACACCTAAGCACAGTGAAATGTTCAGTAATGCTTAGTGATGACATATATACTAAGAAGTACACAGTGATGTGCTAGAGATGTTTACACAATGATGTGCTCAGTGATGTTTACACAGTGATACTCAGTGATGTATGATGAAAACACAATGTGTGATGATATGGAATTATAAATGATGCAATGACGACAATAGTACAATGATGAATAGGGGTAATTAGGAGTGAGTACATAGGTTCAGTTGAGCAGCATTAGCACATGTGCATTTGGTCTGACTCATATTGGCTGAGCTGTATGAGCAGTTGGTTTGACTCAGGTGGACTGAGTCTCGTGTACGGTTGGTTAAACTCAGATTGACTAACTCGAATGATGTGAACAGCAGATTGATTTATGTAGACATATTGATTGCTACAGCTAGATCAGACAGATTGATTGGTACAGCTAGATTGCACAGATTGATTGTACAGGATGATGAACAGTGTGGCACAGTTGTGATGAGCAGTGAATGAGCAGTGAACAATTGATGAGCAGTGGTCAGTTGATGAGCAGTGACAGTGGTTGAGCGGTGTGGTGCAGTGTGGTACAGGTGTTGGTTAGTAGGTCCGCATGATCAGTGCGGTTGTGATTCAGCAGTATCTATCTTCATATCAGGGTGGCAGGACGGGGCAAGGAAATCTAGGGAGCTAAGGCTTCCTTCAGGTTGTAGCCGGTAAACCAGGGGGATGTAGCCTCCTTCCAGTTGTAGCTGGCGAATTGAAGTCTTTGTAACAAAGGGGGTTGTTGCCTCCTTCCAGTTGTTGCTGGTAAATTATTATTATAAAGGCTTCCGTGGTTTTTCCCCCAGGACTTGGGTTTCCACGTAAAAACTCGTGTACTGTGTTTTGCTATGCTTCCTATGTGATGATGATATGATAATAGGTGATGATGAGCTGTAATAGTTAATAATGCTGATGATATAATGATAATGCGGTAATACATTAATGAATGATGTATTGAAGAAGCAGTTGATGATTGTTAAAGTTGAAAAAGTAATAAAAAGCTATACACTGATTCACCCCCCCCTCTCAGTGTCTACACACCCCCCTTGGCTTCGCTGGGGGTTGGCCTAGACAAAGGAGCTAAATATTAGGTGACAACACTTGGCTCGAGCTTGCCCCCAAGGTCGCACCCAGTGGCTTGAAGATTTTTGCCACGTGACGTGAGGTGCGAATTAGGCGGCAACAGGATCAAGTAAGGAAAAATCTATTTACTTGTTTTGTGCTTCAGCTTTGCATCTTACTTGAATTTGGCATCTTAGGAGGGGTACAAGAATGAAGAAGGGATAGGCTAGAGTATGAGCTAGAATTTTAATTGGAGGTGTGTGCTTAGGGTATGCCTAGGTATTCCTTGGAAAGAATTTTCCAAGGAACCCAGAGGTTGGGGGGATTCGCAATGCTCTTTTGGAGGTGTTCTAGCCAAGTAAATCAACTCAAGGCCCAAGTAGAAGTGCTCCATTGACTCCATTTCATCCAAGGATTGAAGGCATTAATCCTAGACCAATATTATGGGAACCAAACCAAAACCAACAAAACTTGGGCGTTTTCCAGTCCAGTTCAATGTTTTGACCATAAATGGCAAGTTCCATACCAATACTTGAACCGGTCAATTTTGTACGAAACCTGTCTTAAATGCCTGAACTGGTAGGTTTTGTACAAGGTCGTATGCCATGGTTTAAAATATGAAATTTAAAAAAAAAATCTATCATTTTACTTAAACTTTTAACATTATCATTAATTGTTTTAGAGTGTCTGAGAGTCGTTCCAACCTCACTAGACATCATATGAAAAAAATAGAATTCTAGATCCCATTCAAAATGCAAAAAATTCAAGATTTTTCAAGATTGCAACGTTTCCACTGAATTCTATCATGTATGAGGGTATGGAACAAGGTAATTTTTAGGGGCGAAATTTCGCCAATTGGCATTTTTTGGGGTTTTTTCAAAAAATAAATTCGATATTTGGTCATTTTTAGTGTCTAATATCGCCTATATTTACATAAAATATGTTTTTTTATCATAATATTCGCCAAAATTTACACATTTTAGGGTTAATTTTATGTTTCATATTTAATATTTGCCTACCTATCTATAAACATGTTTTTTTCAATCCAAAACAATCACCTAGAATACTATACTTAAGTATAATATTAGAATCCTTAAAAAATACCCTGGACAATGGAACGACATTTAATCAAGCACATCAACCCCTCTATGTACATTGATGTTGGCGATGTTTGTTGTTGAACTCCTCTATCATACCCTTAATAAGAATGTACCCTTCACTCAATCAAAATCACTTATTAAGCATGGAAAGCTTTTTCTACCTTATTTTAATGCTTGGATTAGGAAGTTTCATCAAAATTGAAAGGTGTTGAGTAAAATTCTTGGAGGATCAACTTCGAGATTCGATGTAGAGGCAAAGACTTAAGCCTAAAGAAGGAGGGCAAAGGGTGCTATTGATGAATAAGATCCCAATCTACGTAATGATTTTGATGATATGTAGTTATTTGTTGTAGCATGAAGTTTTTTAGTCTCTAGAGACACCATTTAGAGCCTCTTTGTTCATGTATTTTGGGTCAAATATAGATTGCACTCAATGTTCTTTTAGTTATATGCACCCTTGCTGTATACATGAGAAACTTTGCATACTTGTGTAATGTGGTTTGGATTCACATGGATACACATGAATACATATGTTTTTTCAAAATTTGAATATTTTATGTATTTTTTGGTCGACCGGTTTTTCCCAATTCCAGTTCGGTTGAAATTTTTGGGCTTGATCAATCCGGTTTTGAGAACATTGTCCTAGACTCCATTTCTACAACCAAAAACCCTAAAAAAAACTTTTTTTGTTTCAAGGGTGAAAACTAAATCTAAAAAGTCCAAAAAATTATTTCAACCTTTCTACGTAATGACTTTGATGATATGTAGTTATTTGTTGTAGCATGAAATTTTTTAGGCTCTAGAGACACCATTTAGAGCCTATTTGTTCATGAATTTTGGGTCAAATATAGATTGCACTCAATGTTCTTTTAGTTATATGCACCCTTGCTATATACATGAGAAACTTTGCATACTTATGTAATGTGGTTTGGATTCACATGAATACATATGTTTTTTCAAAATTTGAATATTTTATGTAGTTTTTGGTCGACCGGTTTTTTCCCAGTTCCAATTTGGTTCAAATTTTTGGTCTTGATCAATCTGGTTCTGAGAACATTGTCCTAGACTCCATTTCTACAACCAAAAACCCTAAAAAAATATTTTTTTGTTTCAAGGGTGAAAACTAAATCTTTGTCCAAAAAATTATTTCAACCTTTCACCCAACTCAAGGCTAGGTAATTTTCTCTTGCTTTCACATCTTTTAAGCTTGCTAAATCTGAATTTTATTTTTATTTAGTTCCATTTGTTTTGCTGCAGAAAAAACAAAGATAAAATAGCCCTAATTTACCTTCAAATACAGAATTTGCTAAAGGGTTTTATGCTAGATAGATCACTAAATATTATACGTTACGAATCTGAATTTTATTGCTGGTTTTGGTGGCGTAAAGTGACTAAATCTGCATTTTACTAATTATAAGAATATTACAACAAATATCTTTTATTTCTAGAAAGTTTTTAGGCCATCTATTGTCTAGAATTTCAGATTTAAGTGCCTCTAATTTTATGCAAATCATTTCTAGGTCTTTCTAGGTCAAAACTGAATTTTTCTTAAGTTTTCTTGCTCATTTTGCTACTATAAACACCTTAGGACAGCAAGCTAATAATTCTGGAATTTTCTAAGTTTGTTATTATTTTTAGTAACAGTAAATGTCCTATAACAGCAGGTTAACTTCACGTGTTTTTATTAAGTGAATGTTGGTTTTATCTCATATTTCCTCAAGTACATTTGCTAAGTAACTTCACTTCTAAATTTTAGAAATGACTGACATGCTAAATCTAAAATAACTATTGATTAGGTGTATCTTTAATTTCTGGAATTTATTTTGGGCAACTTTACATCTTATCTGTCATTGCACAAGCTCTTGATGTTGTCGCTGCCTAATTCGCACCTCGGTTCACGTGGCAGAAATCTTCAAGCCACTGGGTGCAACCTTGGGGGCAAGCAAGAGTCAAGTGTTGTCACTTGATCTTGACTCCTCCGTCTAGGCTCTCTCCTAGCAAAGCCAAGGGGGGTGGTCCCTAGTAAAAATAAACTAAGGTTGTTTAATCTATGAAAGTAAAACAACTAGTCTAGGAGATATAATGATATAAAAACGTTACAACTAAGATAACTTTGCAAACATTAAATAAATCACTAGTATGTAAACAACATTCACTCAACACATGAATTAACTTAAATGCTCAGAAGTAAATGATGCAATAAAGACCAGTGCTATTGTGACCACTGCAGGCCATTGGTTGGATCAATGGGACAATTAGAAAGGGATTGGAGTGACTAATAATTAGTTTCATACTCCAATTAAAATTCCCAAAGTGAAAATCTGGCACTTCTCGAAATTACTCGTTAGTGGAGAAATTCTGCCAGTGAAGCGGAAACTACTAGAAAGTGACCATGGGCCTCCGTTAGGCTACACCCTTCCTTGTTGGTGTAGTGTTGAACATAACCCCACAACTCGATCTAGCCCACATGTCACTGTGAGAGCCACTTCCTAGTAAAATCCAGACATATTCCACGTACCCCTCGGGTATATTTGGAATCCCCTTTCCCTTTAATAATTAGATCATTGTCACATTTTAATAAAATTGACCAACAATTAACCCACTCCTTAAACACTCATCTAATTAATTTAAAAGGAACCAACCGAGACAACCGCAATACTTATTGAGACATCAAAAGCAACCCTCATTCACGCAAGCACTTCATTAGCACTGGTCTATTTGACATTCTTATTTATTGTTGATATTTAAGTTAAACAATGTGTTGTATGGAATGTTATTTTATATGCTAGTTATTTAAATTATTTGCAGTTCATCGTGGTTTCAATATTTATGTTATCATCTCCTACAGTAGTTGTTTTATTTTCATAGATTAAAATAGCCTTAGATTATTTTACTAGGGACAACCCCCCGTGGCTTCGCTAGGAAAGAGCCTAAACGAAGGAGTCAAGATCATGTGACAGCACTTGACTCTTGCTTTCCCCCAAGGTCGCACCCAGTGGCTTGAAGATTTCTGCCACGTGACCCGAGGTGCGAATTAGGCGGCAACAGATGTCATTATCTATCTTATAAATCATGGATGTATGAGGCAATGACATTTTGATTATTTAAGTTGAAGTGTTGGCACATCAGCTAATAAGATCTAAGTTCCACACTTGGAGAAGTGATTTTTATCACTTCAATAAGCCTGGAATATCTCACACTAAGTAACCCTTGACTGACTAATTTTTCAAAGATTTCTCTCAAGCTATGTTACCGGATTCGTCCACCCTAGGCAATGGATGCATGAATCCGTGGATCTAGTACAGATTCGGATCAAGATTCAACTAGGATCTGCCCAGGATTCAATTGAATCAAAACCGTAACCATTTATTTCAATATTTGAATGTCCACTCACTTTTGGAGCCCGTGGCTTTCGAAGTTGCTTGTGGAGCCCATGAACAGCATGACTAAGCTGACAGGTCACAGAATCCATGGTCTAGTAACAGGTTGGGATCGAGCGCTTTGTGCATGTCGCGGCAACAGGTAAGGATCGAACGCTTGGTGTTAGAAGCTTTAAGCATATTTAAAAATAATAAATTCACAATATGACTTTTGTTGTGCCACGATCTGTATGATGTGTACGTACTTATGCCACGATTTGTTAAACTATATGGAAACCGCACAAACAAAGTGAGTGTCGCTAGGCTCAAACACATGGCTAGATGTTAACTCGGATATGAATTATGCATGATGCAAAGTGGTTTCTAACCCATGACCAGCCTCAAACCCTCAACGAAACAGATAATCCATAACGGTTGAACCCACTATTATGGAGTAAACGTAAGGGGT
The DNA here is from genome assembly GCA_001517045.1 of Pseudotsuga menziesii. Taxonomy (NCBI): domain Eukaryota; kingdom Viridiplantae; phylum Streptophyta; class Pinopsida; order Pinales; family Pinaceae; genus Pseudotsuga; species Pseudotsuga menziesii. The sequence continues at coordinate 158,863 of LPNX010227167.1, read as the reverse complement.
AGTGTTTGTAATGTGATTTGAGTTGTAGATATAAAGTTTAACTTTTTATAATCAATATCAATTAACTTTATATATAAATAATAACAAGCCATATAAATAATTATATCATAAATAAGTTAATAACAGGAATTATAATATAACTAGTAACTTTATAACTATGTATTAGATTAGTTACTAATTATAAAACATTACGATCATTATTTTAGAAGTATTATAAATTTAAATTATATAATCCAAAAAAAAAATTATTGAGGTTTTATATTTTAAATTTTATAAAAATATTTTATATTATTTGTACCTACCGTTTCTTAGACGTATCTAGATCCTTGCTTTTCAAAATATTGACGGATCCGTATCCGAATCCATATCTGTATCCGGATCTTGGTAATTTAGCTCTCAAGGAAGGACTCATCCAAGGGCCAAACTTCATGATCTAATTAAGACATGAGCTTCATAATTTGTCTCATATGCAATTTCACGTGTCTTTCTGTTAAATTTCTAGCATTAGCATAAACTTTTAAAATTTGCAGATAAACATAAATAGATCAGCAGTGCAGCATAAACACATTCATCACATCAGCACACATGGGCACAACATTTTTCACTGGGGAAACTTTTAAAGGACAAAAACACCAAAAGCATTAATAGCTCATCTCGTAAATGAGATGGCTTAAGAAATTCTTCAAAACGTTCCTTAAATTCCAGATCTGGAATTTACCACAGTTTCAATAATTATCAGCAAAAAATCAGATTGATAAAATACAACCACATTTTCCAGAATTTCTCAAATTAGGGCTTCTTAAGAATTTTCTCTCTCCTGCCCCAATAGCTTACAGACTGCCTACCCGAATTCACTGTTTGCTGCCCGATCTATCTGCCCGGCTACTCGATCTGCTGCTGAGGGTTTGGCACTTGGCCGTAGGCTGGGCCGAGCCCTGTCCTCGGTCTTAGGGCTTGCTGTATGGCAGCCCGTAGACTGTACACTCAGCTCGGGCCTACTGTATAGCAGCCCGTGGTCTGCACTATCTGCCCGAGACTGTTGTAGGGTAGCCCATGGCCACGGCAGCCCCACAGGGGTATGCCCTAGGCTGCCCAAGGGTTGGCCGTGGGCCAGGCCCTTACAAGTATGCCTATAGCAGGCTGCCCGTGGGTGCCAATAGGGCAGTGCTCTAAAGTGGCCTATCCAAAAAACAAAAACAACCCCGAAAAAATTAGCAAAGGCTGCCCCAAAAAAATCTCAGCTGCCTGAAAATGAAGAAGGCTGCCCAAAAATCGGAATGCTGAAGATGACTGTGAAAAATATTGAAGATGGACTTTGCTGATAAAACCCTAGCTAAGGGTTTGAACATAAGATAATCTTCTTCACCAGTGAGAGCAAAAGTGTATATTCAAATGAGAAGACTTGATCTTCTTTTATAGCCTTTGCTCACCTGTAAGTGGACAAGATTAGGAAAAATAAAAATAATAATATTTTTATTCTTTTCCTAATTTCACTTTCACAATTACCAAAAAGGGTCCTTTTATTTTTCCTTTGACTTTTATAAGAAGTCCTCATTTATTTTGATTTTTGACTTTAGTCATTTTGCTGTGGTCACAAAGTCTTTATTTATTGCTTTTGACTTTGGGCTTTTTCCAAGTGCCCATGTGGTCATTACCTGTGGTCCTTTTTTATTTCAAAAGTACATCATCATAAACCAAGAGAGTTATTATTGCTTTTATCTCACACACTGTGTGACACCTAGATCCGGTACTAGGGTAACTTAACCAAGGGTAGCTAATCCTTGCAGAAGCACACCAAGCCCATAGATCAAGGGTCAAAGTGCCACACACATGCCCAAACCCAGTCTAGGGCTTACAGTGTCTTCATTCTCCCAGAGAATGGCTACTCAAAACTAAGATGAGTCTACCAGTCCCAGACTGATCTACATCGTGGTCCCGGACCAGATGTCTACTCAACACAAGGTTGAGTCTACCCAGGGCAGATCTGGGTCTATAACATGGTCCCAGACCAGATATCTACCATTCAACAGAATGGTCACTCAACATTGGGTTGACTCTTCACCGTGGTCCCCATTCTCCAAAGAGAAGAGCTCTCGATGCTGCTTAGAAAAATCAACACTTTCTTCATGTTAATGAACCCACTTGCTTAACCACACTTTACTTCCAACTCATGTGAGTTTGCGGTTATCATTTCTTTCCATACATTGATCTTGCTAAATGTCCATGGTTTACTCTACATCTTTGAGCATTTCATTGAAGTATTTGATCTATTCTACTGTTTGATATCTTGCATGATTAATTACTTTGGGAAGATTAACTTAATAACAAATTTTACATCTTAACTAAGTTGTCTTCTTCCTTAGCTCTCTTCAAAACATCAATCAATTCATAGGGAAGCCTCCCTTGACCTTGAGAGCTGGTCTAAAACGTGGAAATTAGCACTGAGGTGACAGAGGTGCTCTCTTCCACCACTTGGTGGCACTAATGGATTAGAACTTCTCCACTTAGGTGCTAAATCAAGCTGTAACAGGAGGGTTTTAAGTTAGTACATTATGTTTCAATACAGTAATGACGTAAAAGCTAAGATTGATTAAAATTTAAGTCATAATATTGACTAAGTCATAATTAATAATTAGATGTTTGGAATGTGAAACAAACAACCACTGTAATTGAGGCTATGTAAAAGACTCATCCTTTGGAATAATATCAATCAAATTTGAGTTGTTTTACTCTATATGCACTTCTGATATGACAGCAGAGCTATGGTGGAGGCAACAAGAAGGCAATCCAGGAGACCAGTGAACAACAAAAAGGAACCAAAGGATCATGTGGGTGCATACCACAGAACAAGGCCAGGAAGATTGGCACCTGTTGGAGCAGATCGTAGTCAAAGCCCCAGGAGGAATTGCTTAGCAGATATGCACCAAAACGATAAGTCCATTGAATTTATTAAACTGAGTTTAATAAGTTAAGGGAACCTAGGATTTAAACTTAGGATAAATCAAAGTTTGCAAATAGAAATAATCTCAAAGAGAGATTTAGATTTAGTAAGGCATGGGAATTTGATGTGTAGGGCGCACAAAAATCAAGACAGATACACTGTCTAATAGAATAAAAAGTATACCTGACAAGTAGACAGTCTAATAGAACAGAAAGTATCTCTGACTGGTAGCATGAGATTTATGACAGGTTATGCTTGGCTGGTAGCGGCATATATTTCTCACAGGCATGTGATAGTTTCCAGGGCATGTGGAGACAGGCATGAGTAGTGGCAGGGAGACTTGCTTTACAGGCAGCAGGTGCAGCCATGCATGTGTTCTCGGCAGAAGTTGATTGTGGGTAGCAGCTGCCCACAGACAAACAAGAGCACACAGATCAGCAGATGCTCATGTTGCACACACCCTAGGTCCACCACCCACAAGTAGACAGTCTAATAGAACAGAAAGTATCTCTGACTGGTAGCATGAGATTTATGACAGGTTATGCTTGGCTGGTAGCGGCATATATTTCTCACAGGCATGTGATAGTTTCCAGGGCATGTGGAGACAGGCATGAGTAGTGGCAGGGAGACTTGCTTTACAGGCAGCAGGTGCAGCCATGCATGTGTTCTCGGCAGAAGTTGATTGTGGGTAGCAGCTGCCCACAGACAAACAAGAGCACACAGATCAGCAGATGCTCATGTTGCACACACCCTAGGTCCACCACCCACAAGTAGACAGTCTAATAGAACAGAAAGTATCTCTGACTGGTAGCATGAGATTTATGACAGGTTATGCTTGGCTGGTAGCGGCATATATTTCTCACAGGCATGTGATAGTTTCCAGGGCATGTGGAGACAGGCATGAGTAGTGGCAGGGAGACTTGCTTTACAGGCAGCAGGTGCAGCCATGCATGTGTTCTCGGCAGAAGTTGATTGTGGGTAGCAGCTGCCCACAGACAAACAAGAGCACACAGATCAGCAGATGCTCATGTTGCACACACCCTAGGTCCACCACCCACAAGTAGACAGTCTAATAGAACAGAAAGTATCTCTGACTGGTAGCATGAGATTTATGACAGGTTATGCTTGGCTGGTAGCGGCATATATTTCTCACAGGCATGTGATAGTTTCCAGGGCATGTGGAGACAGGCATGAGTTGTGGCAGGGAGACTTGCTTTACAGGCAGCAGGTGCAGCCATGCATGTGTTCTCGGCAGAAGTTGATTGTGGGTAGCAGCTGCCCACAGACAAACAGGAGCACACAGATCAGCAGATGCTCATGTTGCACACACCCTAGGTCCACCACCCAGAGTCCATTGCATTTATTAAACTGAGTTTAATAAGTTAAGGGAACCTAGGATTTAAACTTAGGATAAATCAAAGTTTGCAAATAGAAATAATCTCAAAGAGAGATTTAGATTTAGTAAGGCACGGGAATTTGATGTGTAGGGCGCACAAAAATCAAGACAGATACACTGTCTAATAGAATAAAAAGTATACCTGACAGGTAGACAGTCTAATAGAACAGAAAGTATCTCTGACTGGTAGCATGAGATTTATGACAGGTTACGCTTGGCTGGTAGCGGCATATATTTCTCACAGGCATGTGATAGTTTCCAGGGCATGTGGAGACAGGCATGAGCAGTGGCAGGGAGACTTGCTTTACAGGCAGCAGGTGCAGCCATGCATGTGTTCTCGGCAGAAGTTGATTGTGGGTAGCAGCTGCCCACAGACAAACAGGAGCACACAGATCAGCAGATGCTCATGTTGCACACACCCTAGGTCCACCACCCAGAGTCCAGACATGGACAGACTCAGGATGCACAGACAGGAGATTGCAGCACTCAAAGATGCACAGGAACCACGTGCAGAGAACATTAGAGAAACCTGGTAGGATTGACATGCACAAGACATCTCGTTGCGAGCAGAGCAGGAATATTTTCTGGCAGGCAGAAACTTTTCTGCAGACACATGATTTTTTATCTGATCTGTTTTCCCAGTGTACAAAAGCCAAATTTTTCCTGACAATGCCGAGCTCCTTCGAAAGGTGTGTGCACAAACAGTTGTGGGAAAGGTGCACACAGCATGCAGAGGCAGCCATACACAACATGCATATCACTAAGTAAAACATGTCAATGCATCATTGCGCATTTTACATTACCCTAAAAAGCACAAACTGAAACGACAAAATCGTTTCTTAAGGAAATAACCAGCACAAATAAGCCAGATTACAGTAATCCATAAATAAAATGAAATATAAGATTGATAAGATAGAGATAATATTACAATGAGAGTGATGCTGTATAAATACCCATGCTGGGTGCCCTTTCGTAAAGAGGCATAACCATTAATCAAGGTGTCTCTTCATTAAGTATTAGTTATTTAATTATTTAATATTTATTAATGTTTAATTATTATATATTTTGTTCATTACATCGCCTCTCACTTAGAATTGCTTTGTCCTCAAAGCATAATTATGGAAGACTTTATCCATTGCTCTTGCTCGTAATGCTTTCTCGTGACATTGTGTGTTGGTAGTTGCAACACTTGACGAAATGAGACAATACGTTCTTTTAAACATTGTGTGGAAATGATGCGTCATTTGTAAAGTGGTCCATCTGAGATTTATCTTCAATGGAATTGTTTGCTGATCGATTGTTTGGATAGGACTTCTCTTGTTTTGATCCCACGGCTTTTGTTGACTTTGTCTCCATCTTTTTTTGATATCATAATGAACCTGTTTATGTTCCTTTTGACCTTGTCATTGGTCAAAACAATTTGTGGTTTGGATGGCAATAAGGAATCTTTTGTGATTTTTTTTCGGAACCATCTTCTCTTGATGTTTGTAACTTTGTACTGTGTAGAGATGTGATAATACGTTCATTCTTCTGAATGTGAGCATTACTGAGCTCTCTATTGGTTCCCTTTTCTGATTTTTGAATTTGAACCTTTGATGACTTCTTAATTGCGCCAGTCATCGTTTCTTTGTCGACAATTGATCCCTTGCAATCTAGTTTTTCTTGTAAAGATTTATTCTCCTGCTTTAGCTTCCGAACTTGTATAAGCATGTCCTGATTAAGTTTCTTTAAGTGTAAAAGTTCTTCCTTATAGTTTGACTTGACGACTTCATTTTGATTGTCTTGATTGTTGTGCTCTCTTTCTTTTAAGCTTCTTAACTGCTCTAGCAATTCTTGATTAACCCTCTTTTTAAGGAAGAGCTTTCTTCGTCCTTGCCCGATAATTCTTTTTTGAAGATCTCGATTCTCCTCCTCTAACTTTTGATTGCGTTGAACTTTATCCTTTGCCTTCTTGATTTGCAAAAGTAATTTCTGATTATGACCTCTTAGACGACAGATCTCTTCTTTTTTATCTGCAATAACCTTGTTGAATTCTTTCTGTATCGTCTATGTTGATTTCTCATTTACTTGCGACATCACATTTGATATTTCTTTGAAGTCTTCAGATGACACAACCTCTGATTCTGACTTCATGTTAATGTCCTGCAATATGATTTTCTTCTTTTTGTAGGGAAATGTCAAAAACTTCTTTTTCGCATTTAAGATAAAAGTCCCCAATGTTTCTAACCAAGGTAATCCCAAAATTAGATCACCGTCGTTGCTCCACAAGGATCTAACAACAAATTGTGATATGAAGTTATAATCTCCAATATTTAGTTGCAAATTACTTAATTCATATTGTTTCTTATCCCAAAAGTCTAACCTTTCACTTATATTTGACTCAGGAATCATTAACTTGTTAGTGAATTCAGCACTAATATAATTATTGCTTTCTGCCGGAGCAATAGAAATAGTAATATCTTTTCTATTGCTCCGGAAGTTCCTTTTATTCTAAATAACACTGAAGCATAAATGTTTGATGTAATTGGGAATATTCCTTGTTTTTCTCCATAAGCCTCCATTTGATTTTTGTCAAAAGTTTTCTTTTGTGAATGCCTCTAAAAAGTTCAATAACCCAAAATTTAACGCTATAACTCTTTTTCTTTAATATAAAGTCACCTCTTTTTTTAAATAACTTATAGTTTTATTTTTTTATTTTTAATAAATTTTTAACTCACTTCTGTGTTACCAATAAATAAGTTCTTTAATAACTTCAAAAGTACCAAGTCGACTTTGATTTATATCTCAAGACCCTCTTTAACCTGAACTTTAGGGATTTCCTTTGCAATCGTTTCATAGAAATAATTCCTTTGACTTGGACTATAAAATTACCTTGGACCAATAATCTTTCAATACCTTCTCTTGACTAAAATAAGGTTTTGACTTCTTTAGTTTACAACTAAAATCGTTAGTTTTGGGAATTTTAAGATCTTAACCCAAGTGTCCCGACTTATGAATTATAGCGGATCTTATTTGAATTGAACTACGATTTGGACTAAACCACACTGAATTATGGATTTGGCCAAACGCCAATTAGACAAAGTCCAGAAGTTGTGGCCAAAAGCCTAGTCAGACAAAGTCTGAAAAAAATATGGCCAAAGGCCGGATCAGACTTGCTCTAATACCAATGAAACGAAAAAAAAATGTTTCTTAAGGAAATAACCAGCACAAATAAGCCAGATTACAGTAATCCATGAATAAAATGAAATATATGGTTGATAAAATAGAGATGATATTACAATGAGAGTGATGCTTGTATACATACCCGTGCTGGGTGCCCTTTCGTAAAGAGGCATAACCTTTCATCAGAGTGCCTCTTCATTAAGTATTAGTTATTTAATTATTTAATATTTATTGATGTTTATTTTTTATATATTCTGTTCATTACACATACCGATGCTCTCATTATGAAGTATGTGCTAAAAAGTCTTAAATGGGTTACATTGATCATGTCCACATAAATCATAGATATGCTCAGCCTGAAACCTTTTATTAGAATATGAGCCCGAAAGAATTTGACCTGTTTTTTTTAATTTTATTTTAAATGGTAAAATCGAAAGAGACACTGGTGTAGGCAGGAATGTTGAATTCATTTCAAAAAAGTTTTGTAACATAAAATAATTTAACTATTCTGAAGAATTCCTAAAAGACCTACTTCGAGACGTATGCAACTAATGGAGACAATGTTTAGCCCTAAAACCTGAAGGCCATAAAAAACATATTGCAGCAATATAAATAGATAGATAGACAGATACTGCTAAGGAACTAAAACTCATGGAAAGTGACTCTAGACAAAGAAAGCAAAACATGAAACCAATCTAAAAAAGCAAGAGGTACCTGGATGGTAATCCACATATGAGAACCCTTCTTCCTTAGTTTCAACAGGAATTGTCCGTTGACGCATGTGCCGAAAGCGTACAATGGGCTTTCGATGGTTGATAGCACTCCACATTTCTTGAAACTCTTTGGTATTGAAAGGCTTCTGGAGGGTGGCCTCAAGATGCTTTTTAAAATCATCAGATTGCATGCAGAAAGGGATTTGACCACATTCAATATTTCCAACTGTAGTCACCTGCATCAGCATAAGCCAAGTGTTACACAAGGAACATGTTTTATATGGCATAAGCCAAACTCTTTCTGGAAAAGACATTTCTAATCCATATGAAATCAAAACAAGCAACCAAAATTATACAGCTAAACCAAACTGTCCTATGCATAGCAAAACAAGCAGTCAAATTTACTCACATCCGAAGGGCTGCTTGCTTGGGGTGAAGATGCTTCTTCCTTGACTCTCCTTTGGCTACAACCCTCCAAGGTTGACAGTTTTTTCACAACAGGGAGCTCTGTTGACTGCAAATCAACTTGTGCATTCCCATTTTTTCCAGTGAATGCCAACTTTCTCTTTCTACTCTTTTGACTTTCACCAGCCACACAAGAATCCAACTTACAGTTCTGCTTCCAATCCAAAATGCATGTTTCCCTCTCATTATTCATATAGATCTTATTGTTCTCACAACTTCTACTAGGATTTTCCTGCAATTCAGGATCCAAAGTTCTTGCCCCAGAAGACTTGTGTAATCCCCATCCATCTTCTGCCTCTTCAAATTTAATTGAAGTAGAGTGGCCATTTTGGTTAACTTTTAAATCAAGCGTATATGATAGACCATCTACCCTTACATTGTCCAAAAAGAACTTGTAGTCCTCATCAACCACATCGGAATCAATTTCATTTCTAACACCAACATCTGCAATTCCAAAGTTTTCTGCATGGTTTCGAAATGCTGATGGAACCTCAAAGTCCTCATGCTTAGACCAAATGGCATCATTGGCATCTCTGCTAAATGCAGTACAGAGGACTGAAGGTTCAGCTTTCATTTTCAGTAAACTTTCAAAACCTGATACATGAGGGTCTATATTAACCATAGGTTGTGAAAGAGAAAGCCAGCCATTTGCTTCTTGACTTGATAAATTTGTAGCTTTCAACGAACATGTAACAGGGCTGAAAAGTTGAACTGGGGGTTTTGAAGAATTAATCCATGAATTGTGAGTGAACTCTGAAGCCAGTACGGCTCCTAGAGGCTTGGCATCAGACAACCTTGAATGAATTGAACTACTGAATGCAGGGTCATTCTGGGAAACTTTATCTGGATTAGAGTCGGTGATGCTTGAGCCCATATTGTCTTCCTGACCAGAGTTTCTGCCATTATCCAGTACCTCTTTTGTGTAGTAACCTTTAGGCAAGTAACTTTTAGAGAGTTGCTTCACTTGCTCTTCAGTCAGAGAACCTCGCATACGGTGCTACAAGAGGAGGGGAAAATCAGCATTATAAATTAGAATTTAGAAATGCTAATCATAAAAGCTATCATACGGAGTTGTAAACAAGAATGGCCAAACGAATCTAAGCCCATTGAGAAAGCAAAAGACCTAGAAAAATAACATCAATTGAAAAAACATTTCTGAACGTAATGCCAAACCTCAAAAACTGGCAGTGTGCTTTTATGACCACTGTAAAGCCCTGGTAAATGCCGAGAAGTTGGTCCAAATTCTTCAGGTCTTGACCAGAAATACTCATCACTTTTGCACCAACCACGCCCTAGTTTGCGGCGGGAAATATCACAAGCAGACTCACCAGTGTTCTTAAAAATGAGATAATCGTGAACATTTGTAAACCCAGCACTCCTAGCTAGATGTACTATACTTCCTGTGGCTTCAAGGCCTTGTTCGTTACGGCAAGTTTTACAGTTGCAGCTGGGTAAAATATTAAAGATACAATGAAAGTCAACATGTGGCAATCAGATTAATTTTATAAAAGCAAAGAATCAATAGTACAAATGATTTCCCTATAGGCTATATCATACAAATCAAATAGTTAAAGCTGTCAAAACTGCCAAATTGATGATGATAGTTTGATTCCTAAATTATAAGTGCATGGTATAGGAGAAACAAACAGAAACTTCAAATATTTATGTCCTTAAACCAATGTTTCAAGAATCAGAGTTGCAGGAGTAGGTGTAAATTGGGTGTAGATGTGGCAGATTCAAAATTTAGGATTCCAAGATTGATCATATTACTTTCAAAAATATATACAAAAAATATGAGTACGCGTATGTTAAATCAATATGATACAATTTTAAACATATATCTAAAGATTAACGACAGAAGACGTCAAGAGAGCAAATAATCATTAATTTGCAATTAAGCTAGCATCTGGAAGCATATTCAAGATTCAAAATCACACATTCACAAGCAGCATGTTACTAATAATCATGGCTCTTTCCTCTCACCAACTTCAAAGGATTCAATTAGGATTTGAGATTTCATACTACAAAAACTTTAGAGTAGACAGATTGTTAATAGGAATGCAACTTGCATTACTCTATGAATGGATAAATAACAATATATTTCCATGATTCCCTCACGCCACACCACCTCTCTATTCTTCTTACTTATTGTGGCCTGCAAGCCATTCCCTGAAAAACATTTCCCATATTTCTGTAAACATATCACAGAGGTTTTCCGGGAATCAATTCCAAAGATTAAAAATTGTCTGGGTTTCAAATACCAAATGAAATCTTCCCAAATCTATCAACCACTGCACCCAGAACAAATTGGACAAGGGCAATGTGAACTAGGGAATATCTGGCAATCTCACCTTAGACTATTTGTATGGTAGTCCTTAAACTCTTAGAGCTCCATAATATGATCAATCGGCACATTCTTTGAAAATTGGTTTATTGGTAAATCAATCAGCATATTCTTTGAAAATTGGTTTATTGGTAAATTTTGCAGTTTGACAACCTTGTTGATCATGTTGTTAGAGTGGTAACACTAACACGCAATAAAGAGTTTTTAGGAGCCCTAAAGTTAGAGGGTCACAATAATTGTTAATGACCAAACATTAAATATACTTTAGCTGAGAAGATAGTTAAATTTAATAAGTTATCTCTTGATGTATAAAACAAATTTATGTAGATGAATTCAATGACTCCATTATAAACAACACATTCTCTATATATATGTTTCTCTCTCATGTTAATGGGCATGTATCTCTAAAAACCAACACCTTTCTTGAATGCTGTGTCAAAGAGGCTTCTACCAAAAGTTGTCAAAAAATATTTAAATCATCACCTGAATCAAAAATGAAGGAAAGAGAAATAAATTGTATTCATAACCAAATAAGATCTGTTACTGCTTAAAATGGCAGTCCAAGCCACCAGTAAGCATGTGAGGATGAAGTGACCACTATAACCTTAGTTAACTTCTCCCAACTGCTTCGGAAGCCTAAGCCTCCGAGGGGAGAGCCCTATTACAACACTGAAAAAACACTAAGACACAAAAAGATATCTTCTTTCGAGAATTGTCAGTGATCAGTGCCTAATGGAGTCAATTAGATAATGGGGAAGAAAACACTCTATGACCAAATATGAAGGTATCAAGTATCAAATACTTCCTATGTGAGTGAGAAGCAAGTGCTAGCAGAAATACAAGAACTCCACCATAAGCATATAGGTTGTTAATGGGAATACTTATAACATTCCCTTCATTCAGATGTTTGAACAAAAATGCATGCATATATCAGTGTTTAGTACAGCAGTATGCATTCAGTCATCTATTTATAGCAGCATTGTATCAGTTGTGCTACTATTATCACAGCAGTAGTAGTTAGACATTGACCATAGTACAAAAACCATCATGTGCATTTAATCATGCAATTCTATCAACTTTGGATAATGCTGTAGATTGTACAGGAAGAAAAAAGCAGAGATACACACAGACAAACATTAACCAAATGTGTAATCTTCTAACCATTTGTTGGTTTGTTTGTATACAGGTGTAAGTGTAGAATTTTCTCTAGTTTTCAGCCACTGGTTTATAAGTAAAATTTATCACTGTTTATGACATTCTCAGAAATTTAACATACTGGAAATAAACAGTAAATTTTCAGACTTTAAAACACTGCTGTAACTACTCTTTTTCACTGACAGAAAATAAATATAAGCACGCCATTCAACACATAGAACACAATAATTTTCGGCAAATGGCCCTGGAAAAACCCACAAGGGAAAAACCAGTCAGAGAGAGAGAGTTTTATATTATGCTTCAAGAAAAATCAGACATTCATTTACAGTCGAAATCAACTTATCTCAACCAACAAAAATCACCCAGCAGACAGTCTTGATTTCTGTGCAAAGCTGCCTCGTTTTCCGTGCATAAATATTCTCCAAAAATGTGCAGAAATTATCAGCAACTGTTCTCGATTTCTGTGCCTGAGAGCAATTAAAGCAGCCCTCGAAATCTGTGCCAAAACAGTCACAGACTGTACAGTATGGACTGCATTAAATGCAGCCGTATGGCCTCGAAAAAACGTGCCACAACCTCTGTTTTTCTCGGGAAATGTGCCAGATTTCTTCCTCGAAATCTGTGCCTAATTTTTCTTGGAAACTGAGCCACAAAACCGTACTGTATGGAATCCGTACTTCTTCCTCAAAAACTGTGTCTGCAATAAATGCAGCTGTACCCTTTCTGGAAATGTGTGCCAGCAATAAATGTTATCCGTACTACCTCGGTTTCAGTGCAGCAATAAATGCAGGCTGTACTTTCTCCTTGAACTCTGTGCAAGCATTTAAAGCTCCTCCAAAATCGTGCCCACCAAATTCTTCGCAGGCTGCCTCGAAAATCATGTCCTTCTCTCCTCAGCTCTCTCTCGTTCAATCTCCTCACAAGAATGAATGCATTTGCCTTTTCCTTGCTTTTTGTCCATAACCCTAGGTAGGTGAAGAGGCATCTAATCCAAAGGCTGAGGATGGATTAGATCGACGGTTGAAATTAATTGCTCATATTTTATTTCTAAAATTTTAATTTCACTCACCCACTTAAATTTATCAAAAACTGACTTTAATGCCTAAAGTCAAATTAAATGTCACTTAAATCATTTAATGCAAGGTTCACATTATTTCCCTTCACTATGTGACTAAGGCTAAAGTCACTTAGGGGAACACTTCCCTAGGTACAAAGTAACACTCCCTCTTACCGAGGAAGGTGTTCTGCACCACTCCCAACTTGTCCCTGAAGACAAACTTGCCCCTCCCCAAATACTTCATCAGAATGTCTGCTACCTGCTCATCAGTGGAAATATACTGAAGCGTCACTGCCCCTCTCTGAACATAGTCTCAGATGAAATGATATATGATCTCAATGTGCTTTGACCTGTCATGGAAAACCGGATTCTCAGAGTGCTGGATGCAACTCTGATTGTCAGAGTAAATCACCGAGGGCCTAAGCTCCGGACCAAATAGATTCACCAGCAACTTGCGAAGCCACAAGGCCTCGCAACTGGCCAAACTGGCTGCCATATACTCAGCCTCAGCAGAACTCAATGCAACGGATTCCTGCTTCCGACTAAACCACGACACTGTTGTCGAGCCCAAACTGAAACAACATTCGGAAGTGCTCTTCCAGTCTGCCACACTGCTTGTCCCATCTGAGTCTGTATAACCAACCACTCTAATCCCCTCTGACCTCCTGCAGTCCAAACCAAAATCCATTGTCCTTGAAAGATAGCGCAACACATGTTTTGTAGCGACCCAATGCACACTCCTAGGCTCAACCATGAACTGGCTAAGAGTGTTCACTGCAAAACACAAATCTGGCCGAGTGTTGACCAGATACATCAATGACCCAATAAGCTGACGGTATAAAGTAGGATCCACCAACTCTCCCTCAGAAGCATGAAGCTTCTTCCAGTTGGTGATTATAGGTGTCCACATAGGCCTGCAATCCTCCATCCTGAATCTCCTCAAAATATCAACCGCATACTTTCCCTGCCCCAGGAAAATATGTCCAAGCTCCTACCAAACCTCCAATCCCAAGAAATAATGCATCAGTCCAATATCAGTCATCTCGTACTCTGCTGCAAGATCCTTCTTGCAAGCTGCAATGGGTCTGTCTCTCCCTGTGATAAACAAGTCATCAACATAAAGCAGAAGAACAAGTGGATCATCTCCAACCATGATGAAGTAGAGATTTGAATCTGCTTCACTCTTCTGAAACCCCATACTCAGCAAGTAAGAATCGATCTTGGAGTACCAAGCTCTAGGAGCTTGCTTCAGCCCATATAGGGCCTTCTTCAGCCTACACACATGAGACTCTCTCTCATGAATCTCAAAGCCCTGAGGCTGCTCAATGTAAATCTCCTCTTGTATGATCCCATTGAGAAATGCGGTCTTCACATCCATCTGATGGATCTTCCAACCCATTTCCACTACAATGGAGATCAAGCCTCGAGCAACCGACGCAAAAGCCTCATCATAATCAATTCCCTCAACCTGTGAAAACCTCGACGCTACAAACCTGGCCTTGTACTTCTCCACACTCCCATCCGCTGCATGCTTTAGCTTGTAAAGCCATCAAGAAGTCACCACTGACTTCCCCTCAGGTCTCGAAACAATCTCCCATACATCATTCTTCATGATGGAATGGTACTCATCCATCATGGCATCTCTCCAAACCGAATGTTGGGAGGCCTCCTCAAAAGTAGAAAGCTCAGAATCTCGTGTACTAGCCACCAACAACATGTCCAATCTGGCAGGCATCTCGATGGCCCTCACATCCTCCCTAGGTACCCCAAACTCCTGAGCTTCCTTCAAGGTATCTCAAAGCCACTTAGGTGCCTTCGTCCTTGGAGGTTGCTCCCACACTGGTCGATCATCATCTAAAAATCTACCAGAGGTGGAAACCCCAGTATCTCGTGAACCTGAAGCTGGTGTACCAACACCAGGTGTACCCTGTAATCCTGATCCTGATCCTCTGTAAGGTGTACCTGTCATAGTACACCCATCACCTGTCCCCGAAGACCCTGCTGGCCTAACCACTGAACCTGGTGAACCTGTGCCAACACTATGCGGTCCTGTAATCCCAAAAACCTGTGATCCTGACTACTGCGTAGATGGAACCTGTGAAATAACCTGAGGTGCAGGGACCTGGTGCTCTCCATGCTCTAACCAATGTTATTAGAACTGAACCGGTGGTTGAACCGGCCGACCCTGGGAACCGGAACCGGACAAAAACTGGGAAACAAACCGGATCAAAAAACCGGTTGAGCAAAAATACATAAAACATTCATATTTTCAAAAAATACATATATATCCATGTGTACCCTGTAATCCTGATCCTGATCCTCTATAAGGTGTACCTGTCATAGTACACCCATCACCTGTCCCCGAAGACCCTGCTGGCCTAACCACTGAACCTGGTGAACCTGTGCCACCACTATGCGGTCCTGTAATCCCAGAAACCTGTGATCCTGACTACTGCGTAGATGGAACCTGTGAAATAACCTGAGGTACAGGGACCTGGTGCTCTCCATGCTCTGACCAATGTTATTAGAACCGAACCGGTGGTTGAACCGGCCGACCCTGGGAACTGGAACCGGACAAAAACTGGGAAACAAACCGGATCAAAAAACCGGTTGAGCAAAAATACATAAAACATTCATATTTTCAAAAAATACATATATATCCATGTGAATCCATGTGAATCCAAACCATTATACACAAATATGTCAAGTTTCTCATGTATATAGCAAGTAAGAGAGTATAAAACAAAAATAGCATCGATTGCAAATACATAACTAAATAAAATTACATCAACGAAGAGGTTATAAATGGCCTCTAAAGTCAAAATATAAGCATATAACTGCAGTCTAGACTCTGGAATCTACAATCTAATGATTCTAATCATATATCAGAATTATCTGAGTCCTCATGCTCAGACTTAGAGTCATCATCTACATCCTCAACATGAGCATGGCTTGACTCCCCTAGGCCTGAAGGAACTTGTCTAACTGCAACATCAATGTTCGCATCCTCTTGTTGTGGAAGAGGGCCCAAGTCCATCCACAATTAAATGTGATTGATATGGAGGGTGGGAGCCTCCTTTTATAACATTAGAAGGGTCGTGGGTCAATTAAACAGCTCACACGTGGACCCTATTTTTTATTTTATTGAAAGAATTTGAAATTCACTGTTTTTGGGGGTCCTTGGCGTTTTTGTACAGAACCGGCCAGTTTTGTACTAAACTGGACGGTTTGGAGAAAACCGGACGGTTTTGTATAGAACCGGAAGGTTCATCCTTGAAACCGGCCAATTTCGTATGGAACTAGCCAAAAACGGTTTGAGTGCGTGATTTGACTCGGTGAAGCTTGTAAACCGGTCCAACCAGGGGTTTTTTTCAAAACCGGTTGGGTTCTGATAACATTGGCTCTGACTCTCTCGACTTCCTGAAGGCCCGCTCCTCCTCAAACTTCACACATCCCTTCTCACCGTAACTTTTCTCTGAGAGGGAAGGTAAATACGGAAGGCCTTCGCGGTCTCATCATAGCCCACAAAGATGCCCTTCTCTGCAGTGGGCTCCAACTTTGTCCTCTTCCCTGAAGGGACATGAGAGTAAGTCAAACTACCAAATATCTGAAAATGGCTAACTTCATGCTTCTTGCCTGAAAAACACTCGTCGAGTATCATATTCCCCACTGCACGATGGGGACTCCTGTTCTGAAGATATACAGCGGTGTTGCAAGCCTCAGCCCAGAGAAAGAAAGGAAGGGACTGGTCATGTAGCATAGCTCAGGCTACTCCAACAATGGACTTGTTCTTCCTCTCTGCTACTCCATTCTGCTCTGGAGTATACGGAACTGTCAACTGTCTCCTGATACCCTCCTGTATGCAAAATCCATCAAACTCATTGGAGGTATACTCACCCCCGTTATCCAATCTAAGAACTCGAATCTTCCTCCCTTTTTGGTTCTCCACAAGAGCTTTGAACTCTTGGAACCTCTGCAAGACTTCCTCGGACTTCTTGCTCTTCAGAAAGTAGATCCAGGTCTTCCTGGAATGGTCATCAATGAAAGTCACATAGTACTCGTACCCTCTCAAGGATACAGAAGACATCGATCCGCATAAGCCTGAATGTATCAAGTCAAGTATCCCTGCTGCTCTGCTATCAGTACTCGAAAAAGCAATCTTGGTGTACTTTCCCAAAGCACACCCCCTACACACATCACTCTACCCTGTGCTGAACTCCGGTAAACCTATAACCATTTGTCTCAACAACCCCAAGGCTGGATGATGCAAGTGAGCCATCCTCCTATGCCAAAGCTCACACAACTCACTGTTGCTGCTGTGTGCCAAAGCATGTTGAGGCTGAAACAAGAGCCTATACAGTTTCCCACATCTAGCTCCAATGGCAACTGAAGCAGATGGTCCTGCAGTCTTGGGAAACATATGCACATGTCCATCTAGGAAAGACACCCCAAGACCGTGATCCTCAATCATGGAAACTGACACAAGGTTCTTCTTCAGCCCAGGTACATACAATACATCCCGCAATACCATGGGACTCATGGACTCCCTCTGAAAGGTAATGGTCCCACGCCCAACTGCACTGATTGATGAGTCATCTCCCAACACCACCTCCACATCCGTATCTGTCGGTGAAAGCTCGGAGAACATCTCACGAGCACCTGTCATGTGGCTCGAGGCTCCGCTATCAATGTACCAAGTGCTGCAAGTAGATGCACTGTAAGAATGGTTTGTCACCAAGGAAAACTCCCACTGTCTGTCAACATCCATACTGGTGAGAATAGACGCTCTCTCAATCTCAACATGCCCATTGCATAGTGAAAACTCACTCTGAAATCTAGCGGCAAAGTCATCGACTTCCGCTGAAGCTGTTGTCTACTGCTGCTTCTTCTTCTTCTTGTTAGGACACGTTGCTGCATAGTGTCCCATCTTGTGACATGCAAATCACTTTACAGTGCTCAGATCCTTCTTAGAGCTAGGGAATATCTGGCACTTTAATGTGGCAATGTGAACTAGGGAATATCTGGCAATCTCACCTTAGACTATTTGTATGGTAGTCCTTAAACTCTTAGAGCTCCATAATATAATCAATCAGTACATTCTTTGAAAATTGGTTTATTGGTAAATCAAAACAGCATATTCTTTGAAAATTGGTTTATTGGTAAACTTTGCAGTTTGACAACCTTGTTGATCATGTTGTTAGAGTGGTAACAGTGACACGCAATAAAGAGTTTTTAGGAGTCCTAAAGTTAGAGGGTCACAATAATTGTTCATGACCAAACATTAAATATACTTTAGCTGAGAAGATAGTTAAATTTAATAAGTTATCTCTTGATGTAGAAAACAAATATATGTAGATGAATCAATGACTCCATTATAAACAACACATTCTTTATATATATGTTTCTCTCTCATGTTAATGAGCATGTATATCTAAAAACCAACACCTTTCTTGAATGTTGTGTCAAAGAGGCTTCTACCAAAAGTTGTCAAAAAATATTTAAATCATCACCTGAATCAAAAATGAAGGAAAGAGAAATAAATTGTATTCATAACCAAATAAGATCTGTTACTAGTTGAAATGGCAATCCAAGCCACCAACCAGTAAGCATGTGAGGATCAAGTGACCACTATAACCTTAGTTAACTTCTCCCAACTGCTTCGGCAGCCTAAGCCTCCCAGGGGAGAGCCCTGTTACAACACTGAATAGACACTAAGACAAAAAGATATCTTCTTTCGAGAATTGTTGGTGATCAGTGCCTGATGGAGTCAATTAGATAATGGGGAGGAAAACACTCTATGAGCAAATATGAAGGTATCAAGTATCAAATACTTCCTATGTGAGTGATTAAGCAAGTGCTAGCAGAAATACAAGAACTCCACCATAAGCATATAGGTTGTTAATGGGAATACTTATAACATTCCCTTCATTCAGATGTTTGAACCAAAATGCATGCATATATCAGTGTTAAGTACAGCAGTATGCATTCAGTCATCTATTTATAGCAGCATTGTATCAGTTGTGCTAATATTATGACAGCAGTAGTAGTTACTAGTTAGGCATTCACCATAGTACAGAAACCATCATGTGCATTTAATCATGCAATCATATCAACTTTGGATAATGTTGTAGATTGTACAGGAAGAGAAAAGCAGAGATACACACAGCCCGCTCTAATAGCTCAAAAAAGCAATCATATCAGCCCCCATTAATCAAATCTTTGCATGAAATATAGTAAGTATGAATACAATCATTAGCAGCAATACACAGACCAATCAGTGCTCCACTTGGTGACAAACATTAACCAAATGTGTAATCTTCTAACCCTTTGTTGGTTTGTTTGTATACAGGTGTAAGTGTAGAATTTTCTCTAGTTTTCAGCCACCGGTTTATACGTAAAATTTATCACTATTTATGAGATTCTCAGAAATTTAACATACTGGAAATAAACAGTAAATTTTCAAACTTTAAAACACTGCTGTAACTACTCTTTTTCACTGACAAAATAAATATCAGCACGCCATTCAACACACAGAACACAATAATTTTCGGCCAATGGCCCTGGAAAAACCCACAAGGGGAAAACCAGTCAGAGAGAGAGAGTTTTATTATTATGCTTCAAGAAAAATCAGACATTCATTTACAGTCAAAATCAACTTATCTCAACCAATACAAATCACCCAGCAGACTGTCTCGTTTTCTGTGCAAAGCTGCCTCGTTTTCCGTGCATAAATCTTCTCGAAAAATGTGCAGAAATTATCAGCAATTAACTGTTCTTGATTTCTGTTCCTGAGAGCAATTAAAACAGCCCTCGAAATCTGTGCCAAAACAGTCACAGACCGTACAGTACGGGCTGCATTAAATGCAGCCGTAGGGCCTCGAAAAAAAGTGCCACAAAATCTGTCTGTTTTTCTCAGGAAATGTGCCAGATTTCTTCCTCGAAATCTGTGCCTGATTTTTCTTGGAAACTGAGCCACAAAACCGTACTGTACGGAATCTGTACTTCCTCGAAAACTGTCTGCAATAAATGCAGTCGTACCCTTTCTGGAAATGCGTGCCAGCAATATATGCTATGGAGTAAGCTATCTACCAGACCATTTGCACCGAGGCCCACCTGACTTCGTCGGGTGATAGCTTTACTCCGTTATCTTTCTGTGAAACCAAGAACAACGGATTCCAACACCTACTTTCACACTAACTGCGCTCTCAAATTCATCCATCCATAAATTTAATCCATAAATTTAGCCATGAAAATTCTTGTTTTTTAAGTGCAAGTTTAAAATTATAAGTTTTCATTGGAATTTTTATGAAAATTGCAAATGTATGTTTAGAACTGTATAATTTTAGTCAACTCCATAAAAATAACTGGAAAGAGCTAAAACTTGGAACGTTTTACCAACTTCCTTGTAACAATTAATCAACTCCTTTGTTTGTTTTATGGAACCCGATCCAGGTTTAAACCTTGGATTCTTTATCCTTCATGATCACGGAGGTTAAAGTTTTAAACTAGCATACACACAGAACATTGGCATTATCAAATCCATAACAATTGAATTTCAAATTACAAGTTTTTAGAACACAATTTCAGATTAGGTTTAGATCGGTTCAGTCAGTAGATTCAAATTGATTTGGTAAATTAGTATTCTTCTTTATTGCGTTATACAGGAGTGTAATAATAATTTGTTGTAGAATTGATCTGCAATGAAAATGCAAGAAAAGAAGTAGAATCTGGTGTTCTTGGTCTCAATGTCACATAAAGATAACAGAGTAATCTATTACCAGACGAAGTCAAGTGGGCCCCGGTACAAATGGTTGGGTAGATAGCTTACTCCTAAATGCTATTCGTACTACCTCGATTTCAGTACAGCAATAAATGCAGGCTATACTTTCTCCTTGAACTCTGTGCAAGCATTTAAAGCTCCTCGATAATCGTGCCCACCAAAATCCTCTCTAGCAGGCTGCCTTGAAAATCGTGCCCTTCTCTCCTCAGCTCTCTCTCATTCAATCTCCTCACAAGAATGAATGCATTTGCCTTTTCCTTGCTTTTTGTCCATAACCCTAGGTAGGTGAAGAGGCATCTAATCCAAAGGCTGGGAATGGATTAGATCGACGATTG
>LPNX010227167.1:117302-137505 GCA_001517045.1 Pseudotsuga menziesii | reverse complement strand
CTCACCCACTTAAATTTATCAAAAACTGACTTTAATGCCTAAAGTCAAATTAAATGTCACTTAAGTCATTTAATGCAAGGTTCACATTATTTCCCTTCACTAAGGCTAAAGTCACTTAGGGGAACACTTCCCTAGTTACAAAATTAACAATAAGGAAGACAAGGTTTACATAAATGAGAGGGTTGCCACTTTAAAGGGCAGCCCTGTATGGTAGGGAAAGCCTGTCACCAAAGGTGACCTTGTGTTAGTCACCCTACTGTAGGCTGACCGAGAGGTAAAAGGAGGTTGCTACAGCATCTCGAGAGGTGGAAGGCAAGCTATTGCTATAGCAGCAACAGCCCCAACTCAAAGAGATAGCCCTAAGGCAGTCCTAGGGATGGACCCGAGGGTGGAAAAGGGGAAAGGAGGACACCCAAGGGGTAGGGGAAATAGCAGCGAGGGAAGAGGGTCAAAAGGGGAGCCTTCAGGACTGTGTTAAGGGGATGAGAGGGGGTAGAAAGGTAGCAACAGGCTATTATAGCAGCTCGGGGAAGGGTGGAGGTTGTTGTAGCAGCAGATGGAGGCAGCCCGAGAAGAGGGATACCCTAGCGAAGGTGGCGTAACAGCTTGGGGAATCGACTGAGGGTTAAGGAAGGTGTAGCAAATGTTGGGAATAGCCCTAAGCTAAAGAGGAGGCTAGTGAAGGTTTTAGGTGGTCTTAAGGACCAGGAGAGAGGGTTAGGGCAGCTTGCTAAAGGAGCCAAGGATGATAGCAAGGGTGAGGGAGGCCCTATAGTCTGATAGGGAAGAGAGGGTTTTGTTAGGGTTTAAGGAACCTAAAACTAACCTAAATCCAACCTAAACTAACCTAAGACTAACCTAAACCAAGACTAAACCTAAGTTTGGAAGATAAAAAAGGTGTGAAAACCAAGGAAAGTCTACCCTAGCAAAGCCCTACCCAACCTAGGACTTCTAGGGAGGATGGATATCCTAGTGAGGAAGAGTTCCTAGTTCAAACAAGTAGCCTAGACAAACTAAGGAAAAAACCCTAGAGCACCCTCACAAGGAGACGTGCCTCAGCTTGCTAAGGTGACAAGAAAGATGGTAATGGACTATCTTAGGAAAAAGCGCAGCACTAGGGCTACCTGGGGTGTTTGTACCCCCAAGAGCCAAAATCCACTCCAATAAGCGAATCACTCCGAACAAAAGGTTGGAGTGAGCTGGAGGGAGGGCGTTATACCCCATCTAACCCCTAGAATGCTGAAAAATCCATCAACACCCTCCTCAAAGAATCAAAAAGGTCTGGCACAGAGGATTTCTTCCTCTAAGGAGATAAGGTCAAGGAGACCAAGTGCCTACTGACTGAAGGACCAGGAGGGTGTCCAAAGTGGCTACAAAGGGAGACGGATGCCTCATGGCTGAAGCAGAGGCCACCAGAGCACATAAACACGATATGGAGCCATGTGACCCAATGGTCAACCCTCAGGAACCCCGGATACCAACCCTGAGGTTAAAAACCCCAACAAAGGGCAGTTAGCAGCGCCATTACGCCATAGTACTCCTAAAGTAGGAACCAAAAGGCCGAGCTATGACCACCATTACTCGAAAACACCCCTCCTGGTCAAAAAAAATGGCCCTCTCTCCCTGGGGTAAACTTGAAGGTGCCTTGGGTACAGGTGCAGCGTAACAAGGTCAATGGAACTCTAGAATATATCAAAGTAACAATAGAAAAATAAAACTTGCTTGGGGAATCCCCTCTCCTAAAGCAAAAATAAAGTAAATAAATAGATAACACATTATTTTATTATTAAAAATTTGTTCCTTAACGCATATATTCAGTTTACCAATTTAGTTTGCACAAAATAGTTCACGATTGACAACCTCAGTTATATTATTGGGAATGATTCCAGAAAATCAGTATAGTAAACAAAAAATTGGGTGCCTATAAAATGCCATCACATTTAGAATATTTTATATCAACTCCAATGTGTTAGCACCCGGATTGGAATTCTCCAAAATCCATTTGGAGCACTTACCAGTCTTGGCTCATCAGTACATTACGGAATGGGTTCTCCAAAATCCATTTGGAGCACTTACCAGTCTTGGCTCATCAGTACATTACAAAATGGGTTGGTTGGTCAATCCAACATTTGACATCGACAATTTGGCAGTGCCATTCAAACTTGGCACATGGTTGCAGATTTTTGTTATTCAGGGGTTGATAGTTAAACAGGTAGCATATATACATGTATATCTAAAGGATACATCACAATTGGTAGTTAGATGAGTTTTCAATAGCAGCAGCTGGCCCATACTTGCAGAATCATTGCAACATTCAAAGCAAGTATGGGAGGTCAAGGACTCCTAGAGGGTATGGTCAAATTTGTGCCTTAGCAATTTTTTTATTTCAATTTCAAGTTTCTTTAAAGTCATCTTTCTTAGCTTTGATTATAGTTTTTGATGCCCTTTACAGAGATGCACATTGTTAAGTTTTCTATGTTGCCATAGCTTAAGTGTTAACTTGATTAGCATTTAATACATTTTCATAATAACAGCATAAAGAGGATCACTTAAAGAAACACAATCACAAGGTACACTGCAATTTACCTTGGGAAACCCTAAAGGGAAAAACCCAGCAAAACTTCCTCAATATAGATTACCACTATGCAATGACCAAAGAACAAGGTCTCATCAAGTGAGAGACCAAACCCCAAGCATAAGAGTCAAAACACCAAAGACACTAGTCCTCCCTCTCTGTCTCTCCTTCATTCTCTCTCTTGCGCAATACAAGTGTGAGTGAGTGTGTATAAATGAGGGAGGGTGCCTCCCTATTTATGCTAAACTTCCCAACTAACTTTTACCCTAATTGGGCCGACCTACCTAACCGGTAGGGTTGACCTACATAGGTAAACTTCACAATAATAATTATATTCATCTTTTCTGGGTGATGTTGACCAGACTTACAACTGAGGGTTTACCTCATGACATGTACATGACCTTTTACATCAGTAACATCTCCCAAAAGAGGAAAAATAATAATGTGAAGTACAAGTAGAATATTCTGCGAAGTTACATTATTTCAACACTCCCCCTTAACAAGAAGGGTATTCTACTGACAGCAACAACTGGTGTGGCTCGACACAACATCATCAGGAGGGGAGAGAGGAGGCATTATCAACATCATCTTTCGAAACATTCTCTCGTACATTTATAGATCATCGAAAGTTTTGAACAACATCATCATCTTCAGCGCGGAGCTGGAGTATCAACATCTTCAGTACAGAGCTGAAGTATCATCATCTACAGCATGGAACCGGGGCATGATCATCTGCAGCATGGAACTGGAACATCAGCAGCAGCATCAAGCTCAAGCATCATCATCTGCAGCATGGAACTGGAGCATCATCTGCAGTATGGAGTTGGAGCATCAACATCTGCTGGAACATCATCATATGTAGCATGGAACTGAATCATCATCTACGGCATGGGACTGGAACATCATCAACGGCATGAAGTTGGAGCATCATCATCTGCAGCATGGAACTGGAGCATCGTCTGCAGTATGGAGTTCAAGCATCATCATCTCCTGGAACATCACCATCTGCATAAAAACGAATACATCACTAACATCGACAGCGCGAGGTTGGCTCATCAACATAAGGCTGGAATAACAACAACAACGACAGCACGAGGCTGGTTCATCAGCATAAAACCAGAATAACAACAACATGTAACATCATCATCAACAGCTCAAGGCTGGAGTAACATCATCTATGGCAGGTATAACAATGACCAACATGATCCTTCCTTTCGAGATTGCAGGATCATGGACAACACATATGTGGTACTCAGATAATCCTTCCTTTCGAAGTTACATTATTTCAACACTCCCCCTTAACAAGAAGGGTATTCTACTGACAGCAACAACAACTGGTGTGGCTCGACACAACATCATCAGGAGGGGAGAGAGGAGGCATTATCAACATCATCTTTCGAAAAATTCTCTGGTACATCTATAGATCATCGAAAGTTTTGAACAACATCATCATCTTCAGCACGGAGATGGAGTATCAACATCTTCAGTACAGAGCTGAAGTATCATCATCTACAACATGGAACTAGGGCATCATCATCTACAGCATGGAACTGAAACATCATCTGTAGTATGGAGTTGGAGCATCAACATTTGTTGGAACATCATCATATGCAGCATGGAACTGAATCATCATCTGTGGCATGGGACTGGAACATCATCAACAGCATGAAGTTGGAGCATCATCATCTGGAGCATGGAACTGGAGCATCGTCTACAGTATGGAGTTCGAGCATCATCATCTGCTGGAACATCACCATCTACATAAAAACGGATACATCAACAACGTGAGGTTGGCTCATCATCATAAGGCTGGAATAACAACAACAACGATAGCACGAGGTTGGTTCATCAGCATAAAGCCGGAATAACAACAACATGTAACATCATCATCAACAACTCAAGGCTGCAGTAACATCATCTATGGCAGGTATAACAACGATCAACATGATCCTTCCTTTCGGGATTACGGGATCATGGACAACACATCTGTGGTACTCAAATAATCCTTCCCTTCGAAATTACGGGATCAAGCCTTTGCAGAGCTACCAATACTAATCACAGCTAACACATACATACACATGACGATCCTTCCTTTCGAAATTACGGGATCAAGTCCACCACTGACATCCTGGAAGATCCTTCCTTTCGAAATTATGGGATCAAGTCCACTGCTAACATTTTCGATGATCCTTCCTTTCAAAATTACGGGATCAAG
Organism: Pseudotsuga menziesii; assembly: GCA_001517045.1. NCBI lineage: Eukaryota > Viridiplantae > Streptophyta > Pinopsida > Pinales > Pinaceae > Pseudotsuga > Pseudotsuga menziesii. The sequence continues at coordinate 132,715 of LPNX010227167.1, read as the reverse complement.
TACACTACTATCATTTGTTGGACACAATGGCCACACTGAGAGGGGGGGTGAATCAGTGTGAGGGCAATTTTAAACCTTTTACCTTCTTTTATTTAATCGGAGTATACCAAGCGGTAATCACATAATCATATGCATCTGCTAAATCAATCAAGAATCATAAGCACATTCATCACATCACAAGAGACACAAGAATATTTGGAATTTTGATCTTTATTTATTGTACATGGAAGACAACAATCTTCTCGATTACGGGATCATGGACAACACATCTGTGGTACTCAGATAATCCTTCCTTTCGGAATTACGGGATCAAGCCTTTGTGGAGCTACCAATACTAATCACAACTAACACATACATACACGGGACGATCCTTCCTTTCGAAATTACAGGATCAAGTCCACCACTGACATCCTGGACGATCCTTCCTTTCGAAATTACGGGATCAAGTCCACTGCTAACATTCTAGATGATCCTTCCTTTTGGAATTACGGGATCAAGTACACTACTATCATTTGTTAGACACAATGGCCACACTGAGAGGGGGGGTGAATCAGTGTGAGAGCAATTTTAAACCTTTTACCTTATTTTATTCAATCGAAGTATACCAAGCAGTAATCACATAATCATATGCATCTGCTAAATCAATCAAGAGTCATAAGCACATTCATCACATCACAAGAGACACAAGAATATTTGGAATTTTGATCTTTATTTATTGTACATGGAAGACAACAATCTTCTCGATTACAATCAGCACCAACTGATAAGAAGAGCACCACCTCTGCAACAGGACCCAGCCTGGTTTTCTTAGCTCCAACTAAGAAGGGTTTGAGGAGTCCGATCCTCAAATGCAAGTCACTACTTGCAAGCTTGATGTCAATCATTGATTGTCACCAATCTGCTGCTCAACTATCTATGCTCATCACCAACGCTGCTCATCATCTCTACTCATCATACTTCTGGTCAACGCTGCTAGTCAATATCTGCTCATCATACTGCTAGTCAACGCTGCTCATCAACTCACCTCATCATCATCACACAGTTCCTCATCAAGGTGAATGTATCAAGTGTATAGCATATCATCATCATTGTGTACACAGTTTACAGCCTTCAATCTCTATCCAAAATCTATCAAGAAGTAGCCTTCAATCAAAGTCTTCGTCGAAACTTCTCTAGGTCTTCTTTCAACTCTGCTCAAGGTCTTCTTCATACATACAAATCTTCTTTATAACTGTCCAGAATAGTCTGCTAACAGTCTCCAGTCACTGTTCATCCAATCAGCTCTTTCAATAGCATATAATTTTGCCTTTAACCACCCTTAGTCTATGTCAAGTACATCAATTCTGTTCAACTTTTGTCTCTAAAGCCACGTAATTTCAGTCCTTAAGTCTGTCTTTATTTGTTTCACATACACAGTCCCAAACTGTCCTCAATACAAGCATGCTCACCACTTTAGCATATGACAAGTCTGTTCCAAATAGCCTTCTTTCAAATCTGCATTAGGCAACTTCAATGACTGTACATAACCTGCTCTTGCACTAAGTGACGTACTGTCACAAATCTGAGCAAGTATACTTCAAGTTAACTCCACGGACAGACCTTCATTCGATCCCTAAATACTTGTCATAACAGATTCTGACTCTCAAATGCTTTCAAGGATTTCTTCACGTTGTTCCAAGCGTTTTAAGAAATCTTTAGGACTGCTGCAATACTTCTTTCGAACAACTTCAAGTACTTCAACGCTTTTATGTCCTAATGCTGCTCCAAAACCGAGTAGACTTGTTGCAAGGTAGGTCACCACCACCCATGGCTCTCAAGCTCATGAAATGAGATCCACATCTATACATAAAATTTGCTAGAGTTTATTAACCAATTTGGAGTGTCTAATTGGTCTCGGATCATCACAAAATTCTTTACCAGCCAAATTCATGCCTCCATCATTCTTTTGAATTCAGCCTGATCCAGATTTCCCTTACATTCCTAGAGTTGTACCCTTTCAAGTGTTCACACAGCCAGGACTAGTGTTGACTGCTTGTTTAACCTCCAAATTTGTTTTTTGATTGTTGCTCCCACTGAGATATACTGCTGTTAGTATATTCTGGTGTAAGGAAGCCCCTAATCAAAACACCCTGGGACTGTTATTTGCAGCATGAAATAACTCCAAACTGTGTCAACCTTTGGATGAACCTTTGACTGTGTAAGAGCTGAAAAGTTGGATTGTTTAGATGCTTTATGACTGTTTAAAACATAGTCAAAACTAGCAACAAAAACTACAAAGATTAAACCCCAAAAAGAAAGTTCTTCTCACTGAAAAATTCAAGTGTCTTCTCCACCTCTTACTGCACTGAGAGTTGACTACTCCTTTGCTGCAAAATTCGGGTGTTCCTCCTTTATTGCTGCCACCACAAATCTCAGACATTCGAAAAACCTCAGATTGTCTACCTCAGTCCACGAAAAACCTCAAAGCTCATCCGAAATTCATACTAACAAAATGAAGTTTCGATGGGGTATTTATACTAATTTTCCAAAAAAATGAGCCGACCTGTCAGAAATAATTTTTATTTCTGATTTGAATTTGCATTTTGAAATGGGGCCGACTTCATGGTAAGGAAGGTAAGATTTATTTTGATTTTATATTTTTATTATATTATAATTTTAATTTTAATTTGTCAAAAAGACATCCATTCTAATGGTGAGTCTTCTTACCATTTTGTCCATAAGTCATTACCACATTTAAGGGTATCCTCCACCTCATTAATCAATGATGTCATGTCCCACACTCACCCCCTTCAACCCATCATCAAGTGCAAGCGAGGGTGTTCATCACATTTTTAACACCATATCAACCCATGCAAGTAAGTGTCCAAGTGTCATCACATGTGTGTGGGTGCCTTCATCATGCCATCATGCAAGCAATGGGCTTCATGACCTTTGCAAGGGCATCAAGGTCTTCATCAGGGGTTCCAAGTCTTCATGGGCTTCTTCATCATACCAAGGACATGTTCATGGGTTCCCTAGCATGTCAAAGACCATACAAGGTCTTCATCATCATACAAGAGCTCCATGACCCCATCGAGGGTTGCAAGGTCATCAAACCACTAAGTGTGGGTCCAAGGACTTCTTCAGGGATTTTTTATCAAGCAAGGGGCTTCATAGGCTTCTTCAATCACCTCACTCACACCAGGAAACCTCTAAGGATCAAGATCAATCATGACATCACCTGTGGGGTTGCCAGACCTTCTTGTGGGGTACCATGACACGATTAGAGCATGAATGACCACATAATGGGTCATTAATGCTTCTCCAACCCATCTAGGGCTTTTCCATCGTTCATCAAGGCTTCAGGACCATCTCCAGGGTCTTTAAAACCATCAGCAAGGTCCTCAACCTCTTCAGCAAGGTGGTGGCATCAAGATCCATCCTTGTGGGTACAGAAACCTTGTCAATTGGGTACAAGGTGCTTCAAGGCACAAACCCACTCTCTAAGGGATCCAAGGCACTGCAAGTGGGACTTGGTGGCATCAATGACAACATATGGGGCCACTGCAAGTCCATGATGGCATCAATGACAATTTCAGCAACAATCTCCCCCTTTGTCATTGATGACAACAACTCATGCTCTGCCTATGAGCATGCTCCCCTTTTGTCTTCATCTCTCCCTTTGTCTTCATCTCTCCGCCTTTGGAATCAATGGCAAAGGGTGACCACATACCTGTATCTGAAATCACTGATCACTGATCATTGTTCACTATTCCCCTTGTCAATGTGTACGATCCTAGGACCTGTTTGTATGCGTGGAGTAATCATTTTTTCTTCTTTGAGTTCATCCTCCAACCTCATGAATTCAAGGAGTGCTAAGGTCTTTGAGAGACCTTACACTTGGCTTGCCATATGGAAGCCATCCTCCTTGCTCTGATCAACCTCTCCTATCTATAGCCGCTCGGTCTTCTTCATCCATACTTGCTTCTTAGCGTCTGTCCTTTCAGCATTTGTTCCTTCATCTGTGTTGGCTTTCCTTGATGAGTTGTATAGGAAACTTCTCAAGGGTTTTTTTTGTCTACTCCAAAAAACTTGAGCTTTGTGCCCAAGGCCACTACAACTATAATACCTCATCATACGACAATGTGCATCAATGTGACCAACACGGTTGCATGTCCAGCACCTGATTGAGCTGTTGGAACTTCCAACACTTCTTTGATCAACTTCATGTCTCCATGCTTGAGAGTGTCCCTGACTGTAGGCCTTTGTATTCTGATCTTCAAATCTTCCTGCATTGCCCTTCCAAGGTTCACTAGTTCTTCTTGCTGATGTGTAAGGACTCTTCCTCGGTTGACTTCTTTGACTTGCACATTCTTGGGCTTTGTGACCAAACCCATTGCAGATGTAGCATCTCAAAGTGTGACATGTGGCAGCAACATGTCCAACTTGATTACATGTCCAGCATCTGACTAAGTCATTGGACCTTCCACAACTTCTTCTTACGTATAGTCTACAATCCACAACTTTATGACCAAAGTTAGAACAAATATAACAATAACCATTGAATCCAATTTCATACCTGGGACTTTGATTCCATTTTGGAGTTGTTTCTTTTCTGAGCTTGCTTTGAGAAATAGGTCTAACTCTTTGATGGATCTTTGAACTACCAAGGTCTTTGTTGTCATGTGCAGGTGCATGGGGAGTGGCTTTGGATGTTGATGGACCTGCTTCTAGAGTCTTCGGAGACCAAGTGTCATCTTCAGATTTTTCCTTGTCCTTCTTATAACCAAGACCAATTTTGTCAAGTGGATATCTTTGGCAATCCAAGATCTTATCTAGGACAACTGAACTGTCCTTGAACTTGACAAAAGCTTCATTCTTCTCACCTTTCTTCCTGAGACCAACTACCTCCATTTCCAGCTGAATCTTCAGGATTTCTTCTATCCTCTTCGCTTCCTCCAGCAGAGTCTTCAGATCATGATTGACCTCTCTAGTTTCTTCAAGATCTTCAACAGGCTCTTCTGGTTCTTCCTTTTGACTGATCAATTCAGTCTTTAGTTGTTCAATTTCAACATCCTTGTCCCGCAACTCTTTGTCCTTATTTTTTAGCTTCACAACACTTTCATTGTCATGGTCTTCTGTTGATATTCCTTCAAGGAGTCCAAGATTTTATTTTTGAACTTTATGAAGTCACTATGGTTTAAATTTACTGTGTTCAAAAACCAATTGGCTCTGAGATCAATATTCAGCAACGTGAGATGTATCTCATGTGCAGCCTTTGATAGCCCTTCATCATCATCTACAAGAACCTTCTCAATTTCATCACACAAGCTATCATTAGAATCACAAGAGTCCATACCTTTACTGTAGTCCTCATCTTGCTTCTCTTCTTCTTGATTGATCTCTTCTGAGGGTTTGTCTTCTGAATCTTGATTTGTCTTCTCGGGTTTTGATCTTGCCTTTTAGTACTCGCTTTCCAACTTTAACCATAAATCTTTGGTTGAAGTGTACTCCCCTACACTTTCTTTCACTGAACTGTGAAGTCCATCCGTGAGGAACTTCAAGGTTGTAGTATTGTCCTTCTTTGCTTCCTTCTGTGCAACTACTTTTCCCTTCTTGTTTGATGGAGCGGGTGGATTGATCACAAACTCCCAAACACCAAATTTCTTCAAATATGCCTTCATCTTGCTCCTCCAACTGAAATAATCTGTCATATCAAGTACAGGCACTGTCATATCAAGTACAGGCACATCATTGAAACATTGCTCTTTTTCCTACAATGTGCTATGATGATCACTCAAAATATGTTTTCTCAAAAAATTCCCTAATAGTGAAAAAAGCAATTCAATTACCATTGTGATCTTTGATAAACGGATACATATTTTGTATAGATTATCTTTGCATGGTTTGATCTTCAAATACAACAAAGTTTTGAAATATTTATACGGTAGAGGAAAGGTGTTAGTATACAACAAAATGGCTAAAATGGCAAATTTTTGGAAAATTAGCCATTTTAGCAAAAATGGAGATTTTTTGGAAAAAGTCGGGAAAAGTCGGGACTTTTTGGAAAAAGTCGGGACTTTTTGGAAAAAGTCAGGACTTTTTATAACAAATCGAGACTTTTTAGAAGAAGTCAGGACTTGCCATTTTTAGCCTTTGCGACTTTTTGGAAAAAGTCACAATTTTTTCGAAAAAGTTGTGACTTTTTGAAAAGTTAAGAAGTCGTGATTTTTTCCAGCCGATTTTTCGGCTTAGGGAAAAAATCGCGACTTTTTAAAAAGTCGACGATTTTTCGGAGAGTTTTTCAACACTGGTCCTTGTTGCTTCATCCTGTTGTCGCCTAATTCGCACCTCAAGTCTCGTGGCAGAAATCTTCATGCAACTGGGTGCGACCTTGGGCGCAAGCAAGAGTTAAGTGTTGTCACTTGATCTTCACTCCTTCGTCTAGTCTCTCTCCTAGCGAAGCCAAGGGCGGTGGTCCCTAGTAAAAATAATCTAAGGTTGTTTTAATCTATGAAAGAAAAGCAACCATTCTAGGAGATGATGACAATAAATACTGAAACTAAGATGAACTGCAAATAATTTAAATAACTAGCATATAAAATAACATTCCATATAACACATTGATTAACTTAAGCATCAAACATAAATGAAAATGCCAGACAAACCAGTGCTAATGGAGTGCTTGTGTAAAGAGGTTGCTAGTGAAGTCTCGAGAAGTATTGCAGTTGTCTTGGTTGGTCAGTTTTAGAATTATTACATGAGTAGTTAGGGAGTGGGTAAATTCTTAGTCAATTTTATTAAGAATGTGGTAATGATCTTATTATTACAAGGGAAATGGTATTCCAGATATACCCGGGGGTACGAGGAATATGTCCGTATTTACCAAGGAGTGGCTCTCACAGTGACGTGTGGGCTAGATGGATTCGTGGGGTTGTGTTCAACACTACACCAAACGAGGGTGTAGACTAACGGTACCCCACGGTCACTTTGTAGTGGTTCCCGCTTCACTTGCAGAATTTCTCCACAACTTGATAAAATCGAATGAAGTGTCGGATTTTCACTTGTAGGATTAAATTGAAGTGTTCAACTAATTACTAGTCACTTCAATCCCTTTTTTATTGTCCCACGGATCCACCCAAAGGTTTGCAGTGATCACAAGAGCATATGACGAATGAAGACTTGTAAATTTTAAGTTTTTTTTAAGAACTAAATGTGAGTTTTTTAAATCACTGCGTCGATACTCTCGTTACCGAGAACACAACCAGATTTGGTAAATTTTACTTAAGAAATTGAAAGAAATTACAAAAAATAAAAAATAAAATATCAATTATCAAAATAATCAGTAACAAAAAATGAATAATTTTGTACAATGAGAGAAGATATGAAGAAGCTTGATGCCGGAATATGGACAATGGAGTTCTTCACAATGGAACAAAGAGGGACTATGTCTTTCTGCAATTGTTGAAGAGAAGGAAGATGTAAGCAAACTCAACCTCTTCTTCAATCTACGTAACCTGCAACTAATACAAAATACTTGCACAAAAAATGGTTAAAAAATTTGGTGGTGCCACCTGCCACAGAAACTCAGAAAAACAAGACTATTAAACAAAATAAAAATGTACTTCCAAGATATCTTAAACAAATAAACAGTAAGATCTTCAAGCAAACAAGCTTTTAAACCTTACCCTACCAAGAAACAACTCCCCTTCAAAGGCCAAGCTAAACCAAAGAGATGCAAGAAAATGAACACCGTCGGTTACTTCAAAAGCTCAAGACAATATTCATCCACACATAAAATTGCTACACAGTTCTTGACCTCCAAAGTCTTTTATTCAAAATGATAGAATAATATTACAATAGCATGTAAACAGAGGTTCCATACAGTTTCATCCTGTCGAATTGAAGAGACTTACTCTCTTAAATAGAAAAACTCAACATGAGGGGGTGCACTTGCTAAAGGATGAGCTTGATAGTTTGGCGTGAGTTGGATGTGAGTTGGATCCCCATGCTTTGGGGCATAAATAAGACAATTACCAAAATGCCAAGAGCTTAACCTCAAACCAAATCTTTCTTTCTCAGGAAAAGCGCACCTCTTGGAAAAATATCCAATTTGATTTTTAGAACCCATTTCTTTCCTTTTGGTGACTTGTAACTCTTTAGAAATAATTCTATTGACCTTTGCCAACTCACGGAATCAATTTTCATCAAGTTTCCAATTTTTTATGAGTTGCCGAATTTCTCATTTTTCCAATTTTTTGGTCTTTTTTTGGGTTTTTCGAGTAATTATTAACTTTGGAGATAAATAATTACTCGAAAACTTAGGAAAGTGGGTCTAGCGGTTAACTAGGTGCTCTGAGTTAGAAAAAGAGCACCCCCATGGCAAAAGCAACCTCCTAACCACACTTTTATGACTTTTTAGAGTTTTACAATTAACTTATTAAAAATAAGCCTGTAAAACGGAAAATATATATATATATATTTTCCGGAAATTAAAAAAAAACCTATGGGGGACTTAGGACATGTTCATAATGATTAGCATGGTAACATACATTGACACATAGGTTTTAATAACCTCCCAAGGCTTAACCACCAAGGCAATTATTCCAGCTTTGGAGGCTTGAGTGAAAAACTCGAAAATTATTTATCGTTTAAAAACGATAGATAATTAACAAGGAAAAAACACCCTAGAATAATACATTGATGACTAAGTCCTAGGAAACCAAACCTTTTACATAAAGTCATCATGTTAACTCATTTTATTACAATTCCCCATGGGGTATGAACATGTTAAAAAAAATTTAAAAGAGGGCCTAAGAAGGCCTGCATTGACTTCTGAAGTTGAAAATTGAACAAGTAATTGTTCATCTTTGGCGGCTCACTTAAAATTCCAACTGACTGCAACTCAGGTGGTAACACAGCCAATAAGTGCATAGGAAGATCTTGATCATGGATCAAGGTTGCTTCTGAGTGACCTCTCAGTTCATACAGGCCACCCTCTAGTGACAGATACATCTTCTAGAGAACATATTCTTCAACTTCTACTTTTGCTAACTTCCTGAGAGGTTTTTCTTCTTCTTCTTCTTCTTAGCATGATGTCTTTTGTTATTCTTCCTCTTAAATTTTTCTTTCTTTGTCGGGCAATTTCTGGCAATGTGTCCTATCTTATCACAATGGTAACACTGATAAGAGGAGAAATCTTTCCCCTTGTAATCTCCCTTTATATTCTTTTGAAACTTCTTAGGAGGATAAGGCCCCTTATGAGTTTCCTTCTTGAAATGATGCGTTCCTTTTCTTCTTCTGGTATGAGAAGTTAGAGCATGGTCATCTTCTCTAAGTAGTGCTTCTTAGTTAGCTACTATAACTTCTTCTTGAACACATCCTTCCCATAGGATATCAAATTTTAGACTTTCCTTCCTTGCACAGATTGTCTGGATGAAGTAGTCCCATGGTCTAGTAAGACCATTGAGAGCGGTCATTACTAGTTCAATTTCATCAATCTTGTCTTCAATTGCTTCTAGTTGTTCTTTGAATTGAGAGAGCCTTGTGAAGTATTCATGGATAGATTCACCCTTGCTCATCTTTGTACTTTTGAGTTGGGCTCTCAAGTGCATCTTCCAGTTGATGTTTCTTCCTTCATACATTCCTAATAGGGCATCAAGCATCTCCTTAGGTGTATCCTTAGAGGATACTTGAGGAATCAAGTGATCCTTGATTGAATCAGCTATGATCCTCTTGGCTCTAATCATATCTTTCTTGTACTTTTCTTTTGCTTCATCTTCTTCGGGCTCCAGCACAACACCCTTGATAAACTTTGCAAGATCATTCTCTTTTAGAATGAGTCCTCTTATGTATTTCCAAGCACGGAAGTTTTCTATACCTTCCAACTTGTCATCAAGCTTAGTGCTTGGAGACATCTTGTCTCGGAGATTAGAAAATGACAAAAAATGAAAATTGTACTCACCAAAAGATGCGCTTGACTGAGGCGAGTATGATGGTACAACCAGTTTCTGAAGAATTCAAATTCTAACCCTCGAAATTGGACTTGCAAGATCCTGGACTGCAGTTTCTTGTTCTATTTATGGTTTTCTGGTTTCAAGCCAAACTAGAGCTTGACTTTACGGAGGATCTTCACACTGGAAAACTTTGATCTTGGTGCCAAAAGATGCGCCTAGGAGGGGCGCACTTCCCTATGTCACTTGCACTCAAAAATTCCACTTTATCAGAAAACCCTAATTTTCTTGTCTAGAGAAGGAGAGAGAGATTTACCTCATGAACGCTGCTCTTTTCAAGCTAGCCCTGATACCATGTTAAGTTTTCTATGTTGTCATAGCTGAAGTCCTAACTTGATTAGCATTTAATACATTTTCATAATAACATCATAAAGAGGATCACTGAAAGAAACACAATCACAGGGAAAATAGCAATTTACCTAGGGAAACCCTAAAGGGAAAAACCCAGCAAAACTTCCTCAATATAGATTACCAGTATGCAATGACCAAAGAACAAGGTCTCATCAAGTGAAGACCAAACCCCAAGCATAAGATCCAAAACACCAAAGACACTGGTCCTCCTCCTTCTCTATCTCTCCTTTTTTCTCTCTCTTGCGCAATACAAGTGCGAGTGAGTGTGTATAAATGAGGGAGGGCGCCTCCCTATTTATACTAAACTTCCCAACTGACTTTTACCCTAATTGGGCCAATCTACCTAACTGGCAGGGTCGACCTACCTAAGTAAACTTCACAATAATAATTATTCGTCTTTTTTGGGTGCTATTGACATGACTTAGAACTGAGGGTTTACCTCATGACATTTGCATGACCTTTTACATCAGTAACATCTCCCGAAGGAGGAATAATAATAATGTGAAGTACAAGTAGAATATTCTTCGAAGTTACATTAGTTCAACACACATGTTTTCAAATTTGAGGCAAATTGGAGAAGTTTCTTTATTTTGCAAATTCTATTTTTAGAAGATGCTCTTTTTAGAGATTTGGTCTGATTGAAGGGTGGATTACATTTTTGAGAACGCAGTATTGAGATCTGCTCGTGGTTGGAGACTTGGAGTTTCAGCACAATTCCAAGACCATGAAAATTTGGGCTATTTTTAGCAGAGTGGTTGCTTTTTCGATACCCAGTATGGTGTACAGCATCAATGCCAAGTTCCAACCCAATCTGAGGAATTAAAACTTTCAGGGTCCAGATCCGTTTTTGCAACTTCAAGAGGGTGCTTGGTGGGTCCCACGCAAGGAATACTTACTTTACTCAGAAAATTAGGGTGAAATTGAGCCTTGTGTTTTCCTTTGACTTGGACCTAGGGCGCACTACGCTAGGAAGCCTCTTCACACCTTCATGGGGCCATTCTCCTTGCTATTTCTGGCCTAGATCAATTTGCAATTTTGCCCTACTAGCGTGGATCTTGCTATTTCTAAATTCTCCTTATTTGAGTTAGAAGGTGGGTTGCTATTTATGGGGTGGGTTGCTATTTATGGGACTTGTTGACTCTAGTGGTCATTTCACGGACATTAATAAAATTATCTTATCTTCATTGTACTCTCTGCTCATTGCTTCATATCTTCTTCTAGAGAGTGTGTGATTGAGAGCTAGCAAACAGTGCATTTAGTGGTTGGACTTCTTTACATTCAGCATCGTGATTGTATCTATCCCATGTGAAGTGGAAGAGTTGAAGAATCTTGGCTTCCCCAATATCTTGTAGCTGCGTAATGTGTTTCTACCTATCAAGGATTTTGTTCTTCCACAACCCTTTCTAATAAAGACTTGTCAACTACTTTTCTTGGCGACTAGTACATGTGTTCATTATCTAAGAATTTCTATTTTTCTTAGACCATTTGCTAACATTGCTTGCTTTGTAAGAAACTAAGTAATAGGAATTGAAGGCTTTCCTTTACCCTACTCACTTTTCTTTCTTTCATAATTGACTCCATATAAGGAACTGGTTAATTTCTTAAGCTATTTAATCATTTAAAAATACAAATTTATTCAATTTTCTCGAGTTTTGTGCATCCAGCGCATATAGAGCATATAGATATGTCAATTTTATTTCACTGTCCTTGGCTCTTCAGTAAAAATACAGTTAACTTGCTGATTTTTTTACTTCTATTACAGAAAGAGAATGGAACTTTACTTCCTCCTTGATTAGTGTGCACTTAAAAACATTAAAAAAATACAAAAACAGCATAAACTTTGCATTGTCCAGCATCAAAAAACAGCCATTACAGCCTAATGTAAATTATAATTTTGCACAGTAATTAATGGTTTTCAGCATAAGTTTGCAATAATTTGAATGCCCATATTTGGTGATAATTTTCAGCATTCTAATCGATTTCTACTTGTTGTCCACTTAGTTTAATTGCAATTTTTTTCACAGAACAGCACTCTTTCATTCAATTCAAGGTATTACTAAAAGTCGATTGAATCGCACTTGACCCCCTCAGATCACTTAGAGATACCCCCTTAACGCTAACATGCACTAACTTCGAAGTGTGAGGAAGTAAGCAACATGGCAGTGGCTCATTTCCTATAGCTATATGGACTCCATCCACCTTTTCAGGATAGGAATTTCCAGGTGATAACACAATGAATATCCTCTGAATAATGAACGCAAAGGCAAAAGCAAGTAAATCGCCAGAATGGCATTGCTAACAAAAAGAAAAGAAGTACAAAAATATCAGAACGGATGACCTTAAAATGGCAAAATACCTTGTTAAATATGAAGAAAATCAGCAGACAAGGAACAAGAAGAGAAAGACTGCACATAACTGAAAACAACTGCGCACTTTTGTTAATAATAACTAGCAAAGAGAAAGCCAACAAGAAAATGGTGACAATTTTATGTATTGAAAGTTGAAACTAATCAATTATAAAAACCATAGTTGCAAACACTTCAATGCACAGTGGAATTAATGGGGCATTATAAAACTGCAAATATCATCATTGTAGCTTCATTTCTAGCTAAATGAGAAAAACTTGATCAGAAATTAATGTAAAAGATGGAATTCTTTTAAAAGAGAATCGGTATCTAGAAAACAAGAGTACCAAAACAGTTGCAAGGCCATTTAAAAAGCATATGGCAATGAAAGAAAAGATAAATGCATGCAAAAACACCAAGAAATTAGGTCAACATGACATAGCTAGTTTATCCCACTAATCATGTATCCACAAGCCAGCCAAGCGCACCTCGTATGCATCTGCGAAATTGGTCGCTTCCTAAAAAACTTGAGAATATATCCAGCAGTCAAATAGAGGAGGCTCATTTAGACAAAAAAAAATTAAGAAGATACTTCAGGACCAGGCAAATCTTCCCTACATACCAGTTTGTGCAGCCAGGTCCACACCCATTCCTACACTTGGGGCAAACCCAAGCATTACCTTCTTGCATTTCCAACCTAATATCTTCTCCATGTCTGTTCTTCAAGCACAAACCACAGAACTTGTTGGTACAAAAACGACAATAAACGTGCTCTTCTAGCGTCTTATGACCACACGCATGGCAAGATTTCCAAGTCACTGAATTATATGTATGACACCCAACCACCCTTACTCCTGAATTAGAATTTTTCTCGGGGGCGAGTTTGCAACGTTGGGAGGATAAGGTGCTGCTAAAAGGAGGGTACGCATTCTGTTCTTCCAGAGGATCTTGCTGATTGGCTTTAAGCCTCTTATTATTACCCAGGTCATCATATCCAGATGAAAGATCATCACCAGAGGTAGCAGAGGGGGGTTTAATGCTTCTTCCAACATTCTTTCTTGAATACGAAACCCCAGAAATTGACACCAACTTCTTGGAATTTGCTTGAGTCATTGGTGAAATGTGAGAAACAGGCCCAAATTCTTCAGGTCTCAATATGATATGATCTGCACTTCTACACCAACCACGCCCTATTTTGCGGCGGGCAATTTCAAAAGAGGATTCCCCAGTGTTCATGAAGATAAGATAATCATGCACATTGGTGAATCCAGCATTCCTAGCTTGATGCACTACAACTCCTGTTGTGATAAGACCTTGTGCCTTGCGACAAGGTCCACAGTTGCAGCTGTTCAGAACATAAAATTGAGCAAGTCAAACAAAATTCATTAAATTGCTTCTTTAAAATATAGACTTCAAATTGAATTTATAATTTGCAACAAACAATCTCTGGAATACAACGAGTGCTAATTGAACTAATAAATTTATGATGCCCATATGAACAACTAAGCAACGATCTGTATAACCGTCCTTAAACATATTGAAAGTAGAAATAGAGAGAATTCGACTTAGCCTAAATCTTCAAACCAACTTACCATTCTCATAAAAAATGAAGTGTAAATTACCCTCCTATGTAAGATTATGGCTGAAGAAAACAACATTTATCTTATACATCAATCTCCATTATGAATTACTAACTCATCTAAGCTAATGAATAAATTGCCTTCCCTGTAAAATAAGATCAAGTAGTCTCCCTTCTTTGTTTTAAGATCCATTCAACCAAGTTCTAAATGAAAACCATATGAGCAAATCTCAATCTAAAGACAGAAGCACAAGTAACACATGATTTATTTCTCTTTTAACATCTCTTGATATCTAATATCATCACTCTTCTGCTAATTCTAGATGTACAGCCATTAGTAATTACTACTGATATTCCACTAAAACCATACACATGGGGATTTACTCTCAATCTGAACAGTGTATTCCAACCTTTATTTCTGGCTTCAAGTTCATGCCAAGTTATTTTTCATTGTTTAAACTTCATTCTTTTCCATATTTTACTTCATTGCAAAAGGAGCATATGAGTGAGAGAAAATGTTATAAAATCCTGAAGATTAATAGCATGTCCCTGTTACCACCTAAGTTGTACTTAGTGGTTTTTTATCAAGTGAGCCTGGTGAACCGGACAAGGATAACTTGTTCGGACTTCAGAAGACCTTCAGTGTTGTTTCTGGGAAACTTTGTTGTACTATATCACATGTTCATACCCCCTTGGGGGAGTTGTAATAAATGTTTTAGCATGATAGTGTCTATAAAAGACTCGGTCTCTAGACTTTATTTGTCAATCCGATCAGCCCAGGGTGTTTTTTCCCTTGGTTATTATTGGTTGTTGAATAAACGACTGATAATTTCTGAGTTTTTCACTCAATACCTCTAAAGTTGGGGTGGTCGGCTTGGCATTTAGGCCTATTGAGGTTATTAGAGTCTATGTGTCAATGTATAAACATGCTAGGCATTATGGTTGAGTCATATGAACATGTCCAAGTCCCCCTAGGTTTTTTTAATTTTTTTCATTTTTTCAGTGTTTTTTATTAAAATTTAATTTTTCCAAAACTTAGGCTATTTTTTAATAGTTTAATTGGAAAAATTGGTTTTGTAATAAAAGTGGGCTCAATAATCAGTTTCAGTCATGTAGGTGCTCATTTTCAAGCTAAGAGCACCCGGT
>LPNX010227167.1:83022-117254 GCA_001517045.1 Pseudotsuga menziesii | reverse complement strand
TTTTCCATCACTCAGGTCAAAAAGCCCCAAAAAATCAATTATTGATTATTTTAATTAATAAATTGATGAATAATGGAGCAAATCCAAAATCCTAGATCAACGGATTCTCAATCGATTTGATTGAAATCAGTCTCATCGGCACCAGATTGACTAGATCTGACAAATCCTTAACTGAAGGAAGTGATCTGGGTGGATCCAGAGTTGAACTTCAGCCTCCTTTATGGGGAATTGCGCCCTCTCTCTCTCCTCCACACGTGTGGGCTCTTCTGGGAGCTCTGTGGTTGATGATTCATTCAGCAGGTTGATGTGTCAGCTCAATCAGCCCCCCGATTGACATTCAGACTCAGTAGAAGCTCAGTTCAGCTTCAAATCAGGCATTGATGGACTCTCCTTCAGCTACAGTGGTCTATATCCTTGAGATTTGTGCCTCCTCTGGGCTGGGGTTTTCAATTTTGTGTATAAATAAAGCATGGCTGCCTCCTTTCCGAGTTAGTTAGAGTTGGATTGAGGAGCCATTGTTGTTGTAATACTGTGTAATATCTTTTGCTATTGGAATATTTGGAGGCAAGATGGTGTCATGTCATTATATGTGTGGATGAGCATTACCATGTTTCACTGAGGTAACCTGTATCTATGTTCATAATTTGTTGATCGTTTGTGGATTCATTGCTAAGATTGATCATAAGCTTATTATAATCTTGATAGGAAAGGAGTTTGTCAATAAGTTTATTGGCCCTCTCTTTTCTTTGATGCATGTTTAGAGATCTAGATTCAGCATGTTTTATAAGTTTATATGCATGTGATTCTGAAATCTCTGTGTATGTATTAACCAGATCTCACAAGTATTTTGGCAAGTCTTTGGATTCAGTTGCAGGTTCCTAGCTTGGAGAGGATGTTGATCTAGTTTGCTTTTTCACTCCTCCAAAACCATTCAAAGGCATAGTCCCTCGACAATCCACCGGAAAGCTCCACGATTGATCTTCAAGCCTTCCAGCAATAATGCTCTTCTTTTCCTCTTCCTCCTTCAAATTTTTCTAAAATCAATCCAATTACTTGTTTGCAGCTTTAAAAGTGTTTAGATCTATAAATTTCAGAGTTTATTTTACATACATCTTGCTGCCTTAAAGCTCATAAACTAGATCTCATTCCTAAAAGAAAATTTACAAGCATTCTAGATCTAGTTTTAGGGAAAAATGTCATTTTTCAAGGCTGTGAAAGTAGATCTAAAGCTTGTCGAATGCATGGTTGTTTCCTTAGAATCTAAAAAGTTATATTCAGCAATTTAAGTGCTTCATATTGGCTGCCCCCAAAGCAGGCCAAGATCCCAAGGAAAGCTTGTTTTCCTTGGTTCATTTTCCGCTTCTTTAAAAACTAGTTTTAACTTAGAATTTTTAGGTAAAACGTTTGTTCATCATTAACTGTGATAAGCTTGCTGGTTTTTAGCAGGTGTAACAGAAAAGAGGAGGAGGTGCTGTCCGGAAAGCATATTTGGACCATTCGAAACCCCCCAAGGGATCTCCGTCTTCCCAAAATTTCAATTTTTTGCAATTTGTAAACCTTTGGTCTCATTCCATATAAGGACCAGGCGGATTAATTTCAGTTTGCTAATATTGTAATTGCTTCTAATAAAAAGAAAAATCTTTTCGAATAGGCTCTTTCAAGCCTATTCACCATCCCCTCTCGGGGGATTCGCGTCCGTGTCATTTTTTACTTTTTTTCATCTTTTTTCAATCTAGTGTAGTGCTAATCTGCAGAGGTAGTATACTTTGACTTATAATCATTGTCATATTCCATATCTAGTGGTTTCAAGTAATTTTGATACTTACCCCACAAGCCTCCTTTTGAGCCGAAAGGTGAAGAAAGGATCATGGTAGTCTAATTAGAAAATTGTGGTTTGCTTATTTGTTTATGCTTCATCTGTTATCTTTAATTGTTTTAAGTAATCATAATAAAATCAACCCCTCCTTGATTCCCCGATTGAGGTCCACTTAGACCAAAAGAGGTTCCTGGAGGGTTTTCTTTTTAATAAGAACACCTCTTTTAAAATTTACTAAAAATAACAAAGACTCTAGTGTGTATGCTCTATACTTGGTTGTGGTTCGTCCGATCAGTCAAGCTGCATCAAAAGCACTTGAGTGACTAGATTAATTAGTCTTCACCTCCCAAATTGACAAACCATCAGGCAAAAATCCAATGCCTTGAACAAACTGTAAGCGATGGCAAAATACCCAAAGGAGTGGGAACAACTGGAAAGTGACCTCGAGGCGTCGATCTCTGTCACACCCTGATGGGTGCGTTATGAACAATAGTCTCCGAGACTCCGTTCCAGCCCACAAACACCTTGCGGGTAGCCATGAAAGTTCACTTTTGGACATACTCCAAGTACCCCTCGGGTATATCTGGAGTCCCATTTTCGCCTAATTTAATTCATTCACATTCCACATTAATTTAAAATCTACCAAGAGACATTTGCAAAACATTCTTTCAAGCGCATGCAAGCACATTATTTTCTTTGTTGACTCCATTTAAGGCACTGGTGATTTATTTGATCATTTCTTTCGATTATATATATATATTGAGTGTCATTACTGTGCTTATTTGCTTAAAGTCTTGCATCTTGTTATCTTTTGTTTCCACTGGTTAGTTTCAAAACTCCTAAACAACTTAATCAATATAACACCATCACACTAAGTAATCAGCCTTAGTATTTTAATAGGGTCTACCTCCCTTGGCTTCGTTAGGAGTTAGTCTGAACGGAGGAGTCAAGAACAAGGTGACAGCCTTGACTCGAGACTTGCCCCCAAGGACACACCAAGTGGCTTGAAGATTTCTGCCACGTAACCCAGGTGTGTGAAAGGCGGCAACAGTTTCTAGGCGATACGTTTCACCACAACTTTAATACTTCATACCAAGCACCAATTTTGAGCATACCTTCAATGCCAATTATCTACATACTCAGGCCAAGGGCAAGGGTAATCCTTCAGCTCAGTTTGCAGTGATAGATAGCAAAGACAACCCTGGCCAGATCTCAGATACAAGAGATTCAAGTTGACATGGGGGATCGTTAACATGGGGCCATAATATATTGCATTTTTTCATAATTGCTTACAGTATGTTTATTTTTCAAGCAATATAATTTACATTTCTCTGTCCTTGAAATCTGTCACCAAGTTATTTGTAAGAATTCACAGTTTTTATCAAATTACTTTATCAAAATAAAGAAAAAAAGTTCAGAAGTACCCAAATGGAATAAAAGGTGGTTGCAATTTCAAAAGCAAGATTGCCATTTAAAGTTTAAACCCAGAGTTCTATGATGGATGGTAATCAACCAAAGTCTAGCGGAAAGGCTAGGATTCATAATTCAGGAGTCATGGATTGGCTCTGAGGTTTATGTAGGCAGGCAGTACTGTTGTCGGATCTGATGTCATTAAGATACAAAACCATTTTGGTCACAAGCATCACACCAGCTGAAAATACATCCATAACAACCATTAATATAGTAAATCCATCATCTCTCATCACAAGTTAAGATAAGATAATTTTATTAATGTTCAACAAGTAACCACAAATAGATCAATGGGAAAACTAAGTAAGTGGGAGCACTAAAGCCACTCCTAATAAATCACAGTATAAGCAAATTTATTCTATATAAGGAGGAATCCAAAACCTAAGTCATGACATCATGGAGAAGTAAAACAATGCAATGATGCAGATACATGCAACTGCGGCGGAGAACCTAAGGCAAGAGTTGTCAACTCTCCTTGGGGCCGATTGTCTTGCCTAGGAACAACCCATAAAGCCTTCTCTTCTAACATTCAGGCCGAAGCAAAGAAACACCTACTAGATGACTGGTCAAATGATCTAGAAGAGTTGAGGGTAAGGTATAAGATATGTCTCACTGTCTAGGTGCAGAAGTTTGCGACCATGACCTGGATGAAGTAACTTGTTGGTTGGTGCGGAGTGAGACAAATCAGGAGATTGGTGACAAGAACATAGGGGTCTAGCTAGTCGAGCGCCAATGCCCTCTTTGGGTCTCACAACTCTGATATCCGGTGTAGCACTGTTGTATGCCTGCCTCTTGGTGCCTCTATCAATTGGAAAGATCGAAAAGAAATCTATAATAGACCAGAACGGGTTTGGATGAGGCTAAGAAGGGCAGACTATAAGCAAGATCTGAATCCAAGGGCCTGCTTCATGTACAAGGCCAAGTATCTCTAGTCTGGGAAATAGAAAAACATGAGTGGGGAGCTCTATGACTCACTGAAAAGGCAGTAAAACCGTCATCTGATCTCATGAATAAATGGAGCACCTAAAGATGGAGTGCTCCTCTATTTCAATCTCATGAAGATAGCAAATTTAGCATATATTTTCCACTTGAATGATGTGGTGGTCGATTTCTACCTGAAGATGATGAGAACCAACCCTAAACTACCTAAAGGAGATCCAAAGAGCATTCATCCAATGTTTGAGCATGCAAGGGGGAGAAAAATAAGGCCATCTCTCATCTAAGAAAAGTGCTCCACATAGAATACAATCTTGGGACTTAACCCACTCAGAGGATCAACCCATGAACCTAAATAAACTATCTAATGGTGTCCTTTGTGATGATCCTATTCAACTCTTGCTTATTCGGCAAAAGTCAACCGACGACATAAAGAGAATATTTGAATGGGGGGAGATAGCTAATCGAGATACCAACTAATTGAAGTAGGCAAGATGCCTTTGTAAACCAACCATGAGCTTAGCTAGAGGTACTAGAGATGGATATGGCCTTCAAAGTGTAGTAGGCAAGATAAGGGGAGCGGTCCCTTGTAGCAGCAGAAGTGCTATAAAACAAAAATATTCAGCAAAATATATTGTATTGAATAATAACTGAATGAAAAAGATAGATGTACAATGCTCTCGTGATGGTATACCTTTTATAGGCATTGACTGGTCACGAGCGTGAAGAGGTACACCCTTTAACTTTTAGTTAAACACTAACTAATTATTTATTATATTATTATGTTAATTTTATTATTTATTTATTATATTTTAATATTATTAATACCTATGCTCCTTTATACAGAACATTGCTGCCTTCTTTAAAAGAGCTTTGTCCTCAAAGCTATCTTAGCGAATTCATCTTCTTTTCTAATAAAGAGCGAATTTTACGGGAGCTTTGAATGTTGTTTACAACTTAGAAGAGCTTAGCAATATTCCTTTTAAATTCCCACTTTCTTTCAATAATTACCCTTGAGCAACTCCTTTAGAACTTTTGAAATAAAACCTAAAGAATAATGCTTTATGATCCCTTTTTTTTATTTAGCTATGATACTTGCCACCTAATATCTCTTCACAAATTCCTAAATGCTCTTTCACTCGATTTTAATGTATCATTTTATGTCTCTTGATAAAAAATTTATAAGCCTTTAATATATATAGCTTAATCCTTGTATTATTTTTAAGTTGACTTTTCAATATAAAGGTATTTAACCCTAATGACTTTTTCATTATAAAGGGTCACCTTTATATTATAATATCATATCAACTTTTAACCCTTTTAAATATTGCCTTCACTCACCATCATGTTTTGTTTCTCTTCTAGACTTAATATCAAATAATAATAATCCTTAACTCTTTAGTAATCAATCGTCACAATCTTCTTTTTGGTAATGTTTCGCCTTACATGTGTTTTCTATGCCACTTGCCCTAAACCTTGAACAATATCAATTATATTTTTTTATTTATTCAAGGACTGTTATAGTGGGGGATCTTGCGGGTTGAATTCCACGATTGGCGATTATATATTAGCAAACTTCTTCTGTAAAGGAAGAGAATTCTCTGTCCCGACATAGTGGAGCAAGATTGAACGAGTTATAAATAACAAATATTATGTCATCGGCTATGACAAACACAGGAATAGAGTCATCAACAACAGGGTTCTTCAACCATGTCCATTGTAGAAGATGCAAGCCCTGCATATCTAAACTCTATTCTCCAATCAATTTCAACGGCAATTTTCCACCTGCATTTCTAGTGGAAATTTCATCATCAAGGCTATTCTAAACAAAAACATAAACACCAACCTGTGACACCTATACAGGATCTGGAGTCTTTTCATCTATAGACAAATCCCTTTCAAAGCATGGAGAAGACTTGCTTGAATGCTTATTCTCCGTTGACAGAGCAATTGTGATCTCGTTGACATCATTTATGCATCATAAATAGTCAACAGCGTCATTCCCATTAAGCACAAATTGTACGTCACCTCTAAATTCTTCGGCAATAATAGGTATCGAAAGATTAAATAGAGCTCCCTCCTTGTGGTTGTAAAGTCGTAGATAGAGGTTATCATAAGCAAGGTATCCCTAGTTTGGAGTGTGGAATAAAATGAGGGAGTCGGAAAGACTACGAGAGTTTTGGATATGGACAAAATGCGAGAAGGACTGTGTCATGGCATTAACATAACCTTGACTCAAAGCCATAAATATCAACCAATTGTACCATGGACCATGGTAATCAAGAGATCTCTTCACCCATCAAATCGTCATCACCAATGCCAGGGATGCACGTACTACTACTCGGATTCAAGTCTTTTGCAATCCTCTCAACAAGGTTGTCTGCAACCATCGCTACTTTCCTAGGTTTCCTCTTACTTTTTTATTCCCAGTAGTGAAACCAAATGCCTTTAAGCATGTTACCAATCAAATTAGCAGTGCACGATTTGGTAAGCATATGAGAGGAAGGCTAGACCCAGCATCACCATGGTCTATCTCCTCAACTTCTTTGGGTAGTTCACCCAAGGGAGATCCCTTCAATGATACCTGCAAACAACCTTAGCCCCAAACAAATGCCTTGAAGAAAAATGACAAAATCATAAAACTTCTCTTTCAAACATTTCGCAACTTATGATTTTAAATGTAAAAATTTAACTCATAAATGATCATAAAATCTTATCATTTAACATACCCATGCCAAATCTTCATCCAAACAATTCCTGCACATTAATGACTACAAAGTGCAAAACTTGGGAAAACCCTAGAGAGAGAATTTAATTAAGAGCACTGAAATTTATTACAACTTCACTTATCCTTCCTAAGAGAATAGGAAAACAAACAGACCAAACTCAGTAAACTACGGTACCATTCCTTTTTGCAGCAGTACACCTCAATTTCTTTGTGCAACTATACGGCTCCCTCACACGTGCCAAACCGTCAGCTACTATACAGTCCAGTTCAAACTGAAATAAATGCTCAGAAACCTTGAAATCCGTGCCAAACTGCAGTGAACTTCAACCACACGTATCGAGCTGTAATGATGTACGGCACTGTCAGTCCCTTCTTGGAATGCATGTCACTGTACCAACATTTAATGATGTACGATCTGGGCATTTATTGTTGGCAATCTTTCTTGGAAATTGTGCCAAGATTTTGTCCTAGCATTCTTGGAAATCGAGCCACCACTTTGTCTTGGAAATCGTGCCCTTCGTCTCCTTGATGGAAACTACACTTCTTCTTTTGTTCTCCCTCTCCTTTTGCTGGTGCATTTTTCTTTTTGTCCCTTCATTTCATTTTATACTTCATTTTCTAGTAACTAACCCCTAACTGTTAGTTTTTACAAGATTATATTAGTATATCTTATTTGCAAATAAACAATAGGATCTCTAGAAGACAGACAAAGAACATAAACAAAGAACACAAGAATTTATCCTAGGAAACACAATCGGGAAAAACCCAGCAAATCTTCGTATAGAGATAATGACTCCTATGAATAGAGAGAAGAAGAGAGAGAGAAAATGTCTCTCTAAGATATAACCCCAGAAAAATACTCTCCTAGAGTGCAGTAGAGCACCTTTTCTGTCTGAGTGACTTGTTGTGAATGTGCGCAATGATGAGGAGGGGCGCCTCCTATTTATACTGATTTTCCAAGTGGAAAATTACTGGGGCCACCTACCTTGGGGAAAATACAAAAATAATTTTATTTTTATTCTTTTCTTGTTCATTCTTTCCCCAAGGTTTACATTGATTCTTTTTAGGGTTTACATGAGTAGTTTCATCAATATGAACTCCTGTAGGAGGTACAAAGAAATACAATACAAGTACAATAAGAATAACCTGTGTTGCAGGGGTACCCGTCCCCAGGGGATGGGTTCGTGTCCCGGTCCCAGAAACCGTCCCCAAGTCCCGGAAACCGGGTCGGGTACTTCATCGACGTCCCCTGAAGTCCCCGCCGAAGTCCCCAAGAATCGGGTACTTCTAGCCCAAAAACAATAAACTTTGCTCATTTTTGGGACTTCGGGGAAACTCCAGTATGTGAAAATTTAAAAAAAAATTACCTTTATGAAGAGGGACGTGGTAGGCATGGTTCCCCCTACCCAACGCAGAGTTGAGTCTTGACTTTTGTTGTATCTTGCAAGAGGAGAGCTTGTTCCGCAGAGGAGATGATACAGGCAGAGGAGAGGCAAGACAAGCTTAGGTTGTCTTAGACTTAAAAGTTTTGTGCTTTTAAGTTAATGACATGGCACTATCTAGCTTGGAGGGGTTGGTATCTATTCTTACACTGTTTCTTCTAGAAGATTGCCTTATTCTTTTATGACTCTAGATCTTGTCATTGGATTTTTATTGGCATAGTTTATGTTAATTATTGATCCTTTGTGCAAGTTGTTCCAATGTTGTTGCACAGACCGTATTCTTTCTCCTTCGTGAATGATAGAAAACCTACTTTGTTGATGTTTGTGCAGACGTTTCTATGCATGTCCATATTTCTAATTTTGAAAAACCAAAAGCTCCATCAACTATAGTTATGTTTATACTTAAGGTTCATATGTAATTCCCACTTTATATCAATGCTTTATGAACTTTGAAGCAATGTGCATGTTAATTCTACTTGTTAATTATTGAAATTGAATTCTAGTGAAAAATAAATTGATTTAATTTTTTATTATATATATATATATATATATACCCCTGAAGTACCCAAGTCCCCTATTTCAAAAAGTGTTGTCCCCGTCCCCGTACCCAAGTTTCCTAGCAACTTAGAGAATAACTTCTGAAGTTGCACAATTTTCAACACTCCCTCTCAACAAGGAAGGTATTCTTCAAATATGGTCATCATCAACATCACAAACATTTGGGTCTCTTCATTACATCGCATCTGTCTCGATCATCTCTATACATACTAAAGGTTGTCAACACTGTCTACTGAGAGGTGTCATCAAAAATCTGATCCACTCAGTCCGTTGGTAGATCTATCAGCTCCGCAACTCTAGACAGTCTGTCGGGGAGTACAGCGGTCAGCATCTTCATTTGTTACGAGTTTGTCTCTACCTGAGAACCTGGGCATGCTTTACACGGCCATCTACTATCAGTTCATCTCAAGTGATGGTGGGAATCCTCCTACACAAAGTTGAGAATCTGGGCCAATAGAGGTAACCAATGTACACGACCATCTACAACCTGTTCATCTCAAGAGCTGGTGGGAATACTCAAAAGAACACCAGATTGAGAATCTGAACATGTAGTGGTCATCACTGCACACGACCGCCTATGTCCTGCCCGTCTCAAGATATCGATAGGATTTCTCCCATACCTAGTTGAGTACCAGGGCAAGCAAAAGCCACCTGTGTACACGGCCACCTACAACCTGTTCATCTCAAGAACTTGTGGAAATACTCCAAAGAACACCAGATTCGGAATCTGAACGTGTAGTGGTCATCTGTGTACACGACCATCTGTTACATGCCCGTCTCACAACGTCGATGGGATTTCTCCCATACCTGGTTGAGATTCAGAACAAGTAGAGGCACCTGTGCAAAAGCATCATAGATATCAGTCTCGACTTTCTCTCTCCACAAGGGATGCATTTTCTTCTACTCCAAGTCTTCTACGAAAGTATTCAAACTTTGTCCTAAGAAGAGGCTTGGTAAGAATATCTGCAATCTGGTCATCTGTCAAAACATACTGTAACTTGACCGCACCTTTCTGCACCATATCGCAAATGTAGTGATATCGAATCTCTATATGCTTCGTCTTATCATGAAATACAGTATTCACTGACATCTATATACAACTTTGATTATCACAGTTGGTCCTAGATTCTAACCAAACAATCCTGCAAGGAGTTTTTGAAGCTAATCTGAGTCAGAAAATCCTTACAATATCATATCCCATCCTGAAGCATATCTTAGACCATATCCCACAGTACCACGTAAGTATTTGAGAACATGTTTTGCAGAAACCCAGTGAATCTGCCTCGGATCACTCATAAATTTGCTAAGAGTATTCACAGCAAAACATATATCTGGTCCGGTGTTTATCATATACATGAGAGAACTAATCAACTGGCGATACATGGTAGGATCAATCATATCAGAATTTAAAGTAGACTCCCTCGGCTTCTTGAAATTTGCATCCATTGGGGTAGCCATGGACTTGTAGTCCAACATCCCGAATCTCTTCAAAATATCAATGGTGTATTTTCCTTGACTTGGGAAAATTCCCTCCTACCTTTGCCATACTTCTAATCCCAAGAAGTAATGCATCAATCCGATGTCCTTCATTTCAAACTCAAAGGCAAGCTTCTTTTTACACCGTCCAATTAGTTTCTCATTTCCTATGAGAAACAAGTCGTCCACGTACAAGACCAAAATCAGTGGCTCATTATCCTCAATCTTGTAGTAAAGATTGGGATCTGCATCACTCTTGGTGAATCCCAAGTTTACCAGGTATCCGTCTATTCGTCCATACCAAGCACAAGGTACTTGCTTGAGCCCATATAATGCCTTTCTCAGTTTACATACATGAAAAATCTTTCTTATGGACAATAAACCCTTCTGGTTGTTCAATGTAAACTTCTTCCTCGATAATACCATTGAGGAAGGCGGTCTTTACATCCATCTGATGTAGCTTCCATCCCATGGTTGAAGCAATAGCAATGATGGTTCTGATGGAAGTATATCGAGCCACAGGGGCAAATGTTTCATCATAGTCAATTCGCTCTTTCTGAGAGAATCCTCTAGCAACAAATCTGGCCTTGTGTTTTTCCACGCTACCATATGCTCTGTGTTTAATCTTGAAAAGCCATTTGGAGGTCAATACCGACTTCCCTTTTCAGTTATACTGTGGTTTCTCTTTCAGTTATAATGTGTAATCATCTATTAGTCATAATCCTTGTATACGGCAGTAGGTAGTTTATAGCCACCATTTGTAAACCAGATTAAGAAAAAAACAGTTGTTTTACTTGATGATGCCATTTTTAACTGTATAAGAACGACAGAAAAACAGCCATGGCAGTCAACGGTTCCATTGACCAGACTAACTAAACACTGGGGTCAAAAGTATTTTTTGGGCTCAACATATGCAAAGCAATCAAATTTTGTTGTAAATATATGTTTCTTATGACTCTGAGGAATTTTAATAATTGAACTGTTTCAAACATATTGTACAAAAGAGTTGCGACCATGAACATTGATGTAAAGTTTTTATCTAATTAATGAACTTTAACAATGTAAAAAAGATTGTAGGATTTTCTGTATATAAGCACATGCAGTTGGTTTCAAGTCCCACTAGCAATAGATTCATCACTCCTAAAGGAATTAATCTCAATATTAGTTGGTATTGGGTTTGTCAACCTAATAGGTTTAATTGAAAGGCCCTTTTCCCAATAAAAAGAGCAAGATTTATGAGATTTAAAACAGCTATCCTGTATAAAATTAAGCAATTTTCCCTACCTTTATTCAGTCCCTGAAATGCTTCATTTGAGTATTATGAACTCATATTAAAGGAAAAATGAACAATTTACCCTAAGCTCTAGCCATTAACCAATCAGTGAAATATTTTCCGCTGGAATTTTGAACTTGGAATGATTTGCCCTAAGTTCAAACCAATCACTGAAATATTTCGGTTGGGAGTCTTTAAAATTTTCCCCAAGCTTCAACCAATCCCCGAAATATTTCAGCTGGGAGTCTTTAAAATTGAACAGATTGCCCTAACCTTCAACCAATCAATGGAACATTTCTGTTGGGTGTTTTGAAAACTGAACAATTTGCCCTAATCTTCGACCAATCACTGAAATACTTCGTTTGGACGTTTAGAAAAATGAAAAATTCTCCCTATACTTCAACCAAACACTAGAATATTTAAACTTGGTGCTTTGAAAATGAAGAATTTGCGCCAACTTTAACCAATCACTGGAATATTTCATATAGGTGTTTTGAAAATTGAGCAGTTTGCCCTGAGCTTCAACGAACCACTGAAATATTTAAGTTGGGTGTCTTTAAAATTGAACAATTTTCCCTAAGCTTCAACCAATCACTCGAACATTTCAGTTGGAAATTGAACCATTTTCCCTAAGCTTCAACCAATCACTCGAACATTTCAGTTGGAAATTGAACAATTTCCCTAAGATTCAACAAATCACTCGAACATTTCAGTTGGAAATTGAACAATTTTTCCCAAACTTCCACCAATCACTAATATAATTATGTTGGATGTTTTAAAAATTGAATAATTTGCCCTATATTTCAACCAATCACTGGAATATTTCAGTTTGGTGTTTTGAAAATATAAATGGTTGCCCCGACTTCAACCAATCACTGGAATATTTCATTTGGGTGCAGAAAATTGAGCAAGTTTCCCTTAACTTCACTCAGCCACTAATTTATTTCATTTGGGTTCAGAAAATTGAGCAAGTTTCCCTAAGCTTCACCCAGCCACTAAAATACTTCAATTGGGTGCAGAAAATTGAGCAAGTTTCCCTAAGCTTCACCCAGCCACTGAAATATTTCAATTGGGTGTCATTAAAATTGAACATTTTTCCTAATCTTAACCAATCACTGGAACATTTCAGTCGGGTGTTTTAAAACTTAAAAGGTCGGCCTAATATACTTCAAACATTCACTAGGATATTTCAGTCGGGTGTTTTAAAACTTAAAAAGTCGGCCTAATATACTTCAAACATTCACTAGGATATTTCAGTTGTGTGTTTTGAAAGTTGAACCATTTGCCCTCGCTTCATTAGCCTGAGCTTCAACCAATCACCTAAGTATTTCAGTCGGATGTTCTGAGCTACCAGCCAAGAAAAATAGAGCATCTCGGCCTAGCTTTAATCAATCGCTGAAACACTTCAGCTGGGTCATTTGAATGACAAAATCAAAGTTCAACACTGACTTCAATCAAACCCTAAAATGATTAAGTTGGGTATGTAGGATTACCATTGATTGCAGCCAGGACCGCAGCCATTTCTGCATTTGGGACAGACCCAGGCATTTCCCTCATACATTTCAACCAGTATGTCCTCTCCATGCCTGTTCTTCAAGCACAAACCGCAGAACCTGATGGGGCAGCGACTACACTGAACATGGTCCTCCACAGTCTTCTGACGGCACCAGTGACATGTTTGGCCGTTCACGGAATCGTAGAGACGGCATCCCACGATCCTCACTCCTGGATTGCTTTTCCTTTTGGGTGGGGGTTTTTTGTTGTTTTCTGCTTCCATTCTTACTGGAAGACTATCAACATCATGCTGTGTGCAGCCTGTCGCTCCGCGGTAGGTGTTTGCTGCGGCATTGTGCATTCTGTGAATATTTTGCATAGGATTCCTTGTGACCGTTAAAGGAATCCTATGGATATATGGAACCCCAATTCAAATCGCTGATTTTGTTCTCATCCTGTCCAAACGAGTTTAATAGACGTGGTCGCTCTCACAATTCTTTATAACACTGCCCATCCTTTTCAATCCATATATGCTTTTTAGATGGACATATTTTGGGGTAAATTTATGGCAAAAATTTGGCTATTGGGATGGTCGTCTTTTTGGTAAATTATGACAAAAATAGTAAAAATAATAAAGTAGTTCAAAGTTCATGATGTTGAGCACATTCTTGGTATTTTCTCTGGATGTACTTGTCTGTGCAGTTTATTGTTAGCACTTTTCTGGATGTACCTATGTCAGGAGTTTAATCATGTGACAGGGGATTGATTTTTTAATGGTTTTTTTATTGCAACTGTTGGGCATGTTGCTAGGGATTGCTTTTTTAATGGTTTTTTTAATTGTAACTGTTGAGCATGTTGCTAGTGTTTTTGTGGATGTAACTTTGTCTGGAGTTTAATTATTTATGGATGTTGTTTTTTAGTTATAATGTGTAAAGTTAATCTTCAAATTTGGTTATATATAAATAAATAATTATTAAAAAGTAGTGGTTGTTTTATGTTTATAATGGTTTTGGAAATTTAATAAAGTATTTATATTTATAATTTATAGAGTATATTAATTTTAGATGAGAAATGGAGAAAATAAATGATTCTCAATTTTATTATGAAAAAAATAGACAATTTGTTGAGTAGTTTATAAAAAAAAATTGGAATATATTTGTTTATTTAAATATATTAAATTAACTTATTATTATAAAAAAAAATTATAAGTAATATTATTTTAAATACCAAATGATCTATTATTTAAGTGATTTAAATAAGCACAAGCTTGTAAATGTTTTAACTAAGAAATTTGAACAAAATTGTCCCTTTCCCTACCAATCCATAAGAGAGTGTAGCATGAGAAAGAAAAGAGTGGTAAGATAAATACTTACACTTCTAATCATAGATACCTTTTAATAATGAAATGATGGTAAGTCTCCTCTATAATTGTTGAGCCATCCAAATGTCTTAAGTTAATGAACAAAGCTAATGATGATGATCCACCCACTTGACATATGGTAGCATTTTCAATTTTTATCAATTTTTATCTTTTAATGCTTTTGTTCATTTTCTAAAAACATTTTGTGGAGTGTAGGGATAGCTAGGGTTTCATTGCAAGCCTAAACTATGCCCCACAGCCTTCATTTTGCTTTTGCATTCATTATTATATTGCAAGGCTTTAGCATTTTTTGTAAACATTTGTATATGCTCTTAGGTAAAGTGAAGTCGATGGTTCAAATATGCACTAAAGTCCATTCTAAATCATCATCATCTCCCAAAAATGTTCATTCACACATAATTATGGGTTTGATTCATAATACAAACACCATGAACAAGCTACAACTCTAAAAAACTTTCGAAATTGTGATAAAACACCCAAAAAACATTTACTTAAGCTAACTAAAGAACCCAACAAAAAACGAAGAAGAGACAAAATACAATCTTAAGTTAAAAATAGCATTGAAAATAGTTGTCAAAGGAGCATTAATGATATCAATCCAAGATACTTACACATAGTAAATAATAAGCAAGCAAGAATGAGAAAAAGATTGACTCTGCTATACACATGGTATACACTCATATGTATTATCATATATAATATACAAAATTATGGAAGATTAATGAAAGGTGTGTAAATCTCCAATTGAATACAATGAAGTCACCAAGCGATTAATTTAACCAAGTCAATCAAAAAAGATAAGGATAGAGTACAAATTGTGTTAAGTACAAAGTAGAAAAATGTACAAATATAATATATGTCCACACATGTATCATAAACTAGGTCTCATCAATTCCTGTGTGTTCGAGAGGAAATTCTCTCAAATTTTGTTAAAGATAGGGAAAGTGTTGTTCAAATGCTCACTGGGACAACCACTTGGTTTGTGTGGGAAAAGTGCTTTTGAGACCTACCAAGTAATTGTTGATTTGACAATCCAAGTGGGTATGATGCAAACATAAAAAGAGCACCTTGAAGTAGGGGAGGCTAAATTTAGAAATGTGGTCTCCATATGTGTCATGGAACAACCTTCTCCAAATAAGGTGCATCATACAATTTCGATTTGCTAATATTCACCACATCGTGGATGCTAATTTGAGGGGTAAGGTCCAACTTGAAGTCATTTGGACCCATTTTTTGTATTATGGTGTAAGGATCATAATGAATGTGCTTGAGGCACATCCTCTGCTACTGGTCAATCAAAGAATGCCCATCAAGGGCATGGTGCCTAAATGCTTAGTCTCTCTTCTTATGGTTTTTAAGACTTTCTTAATTTTGGGTTGGTTTTTTAGGCTTTTTACAAGCCAAGTAGTAACATAACTTGGAATTTTAAACATATAGATAGTAATGTAAGAACTATGATGAAGCTCATGGAGCAGATATGGACAATCTCTCTCTCTTTTTGTATTAAGAGACTGGACAGTACAACCACAACCCCCCTCTTTTTCCTATTAATATAAAAATAGAATTTGTTTATGTTTAAAAAAGAATAAATGTGCTTGAGCTTGAGCTTGTGCTTTTGTTGATTTTTGAAATGTTGATTGTCCAATTGTGGCCAAATGCGGTCACTAACCTAAAAATGTGGAGCAACTCAATATCAATCATGAAGTGCCTTATACTTGATTGTTGTTTGTTGAAGAATATAATGAACCATAATGTGGACCTTGGTGAAGTTTTGCACATAAGAACAAAAAGTGTCTCGATCCTTCTAAAAAAATGTATTGGTCCTTCTATTATTGATGCAGATGGAGTTGGGAGAGTAGTTAGAATATCATAAGGAACCAGAGGCTTAAAGCTAGAAAAATTCCTCAAAAGGAGAGTGTCCTACATAGGCAAATCTATTGTAATTGTACTACACAATATGCAATTAAAAATCCCATTGTTTGTTTTGTTGGTGGTAGATGTCAAGAGCATGAACAAAGGTTCTACTCACCATGTTGATTTGGCCATTATTTTTTGGATGAAATGCATTGGAGAATCATGTTAACAAACTAAAAGCTTCCACAAAGATTCACAAAAGTGTTTAAGAGGTTTGTAGTCCTGATAAAAAGTGATGGTCACGGTAGGCCAAAGTGGCTCCAAATATGCTGGAAAAAAAGTATCATGGTTCTAGGTACATCAACAATTCTATAGCATGGGATGAAAACTACCATCTACGAAAATATGCATATGATTGCAGTCATGTTTTTGTTGAGTGGTTAGTATTTCATTAATGAAATCCATGGAGATGGCTTCCTTATGCATGGAATGAACCAACAAACGTTGGTAGAACCAAAGCATCTTGTTAGCAATTCTACTATCATTGTACTGTGAAAACCTTTGGATGTAATCTTTAACTTGATCCCGTATGGAATCCATAAAAAAGTACCTTTCAAGTGTAAAAGTGTCTTATACACCAAAATATCCTTCATAGTAGGAGGAGTGGACTCTTTCATAAGATGATGGCAACACGATCTAGATGTAACACACAATTGATCCAGATTGTAAAGAAAGACATCATGGACCATGTAGTCTAAGAAGGATGTTTGATTAACCATGGTGGGTTTCTATATGGACTCCATTGCTAGACCAAAATAAGGGTTTGTAACATATTAATTTATAGTCCACATAGGTTGCACATCATATTAAATCTAAGATTAAGAAAAAGGGCATTAGTAGGGGGTCTTCATAAAAGATCAACCACTTTATTTGAGCTACATTTCTTATATTTAATGGCTAAATCAAACTGTTGAATGTATGAATCATAATTTAAATGTCTTTGCTCGTGAATATTAAAATGGGATTTCAAAAATTGAAGGCATTGATTATTGATATGTAAG
Organism: Pseudotsuga menziesii; assembly: GCA_001517045.1. NCBI lineage: Eukaryota > Viridiplantae > Streptophyta > Pinopsida > Pinales > Pinaceae > Pseudotsuga > Pseudotsuga menziesii. Next base: position 99,765 of record LPNX010227167.1, on the reverse strand, counting down.
ATCATTTCCATACCTATGATATATTGTCATCATTACTTGAGCGCTTGGACCAAAGCATAAACTCCTCATTGTAAGTGTTGTATTTGAGCTTGTAAGGACAATGTTTCAAGATTATATGCAACCAGATCACGTCCTTACTTAAGAACAGTTTCCATGGCTTATTGTGAAGAATCTATCTCAATCTCAAAAGGTTGTTTCAAGCTCCTAGAATGATCATATAACACCTTACAACTTCTAAAAATCTCATTCTACTTTAAGAGCTCAAAGTAGAAATGTAGAGTCTTTTAATTGTTGGCCTAATTTAGTGGACAAGCAATGCGAGAGTAGTGGTAAAGGAATTTTGTGTCGAAATTCATGATTCCCAAGAAACTCTTCAAATTTGTAGAGTTATTAGGTGTGGACCAACCTTCCAAAACTTCATCTTTGAGTAAATTTGTGCAAAATCCTATCTCATTAATCACAAAACCTAGGTATTCCACATAATTTTGGCCACTGAATGACTTCCTGATGTTGGACTATAATTTGTGTTGGTAGAGGAGGTCCAAAACCATTTGAACATGCTAGAAATTATCAAATGAATCTCTAACAAAAATTCAAATGCTATCTACATAATGTTATGTTCCAAACCCTTAAAATAGCATAATAAACCATAGTACACACAATGTACATGGGATGTGAATGTAGAGCACAATTCCAAAATAGATGATAGAAATGAGCTACACAATAGCTCTTCATAAAATATGATAACATCCTATAAATAAAGCCAATACACTAATATATCCAAATCATATGATCATTTCTCCATAATGGCTATATTAATCTCTATATACATATCCTCACTCATTGCGCATGTGGCTTCTTATTAGGTTGACCCATATTACATATACATTTAACCCAATATGTCCCCATTAGAGTCATATCATAGTATTCTTGTTCAAAAAGCATTGTCCTCAAAGATTTTCAATTAAATGTTTTCAATGTACTGAAATTGAGTAATAGGATTTCCTTATATTCCTACTCTCTTGCTTCCATTAATGGTGATCCATCCAAATAATTCCAATGCTCTTTGGTGTTAATCCTTAATCACTAGTTGTTGCAGAATTTTACTTCCTTAATTCCATGCATTATTGTTGTGTCTTCTTCAATTTGTTATAGCTTTTGGTTTATGATAATATAATCACCTATTATTACATTTTCTTCCTTTGCAATGTTGATATCGAGATATTGATCTTCTTGTATTTTTTCCAAGCATTCTTAATAATGAGGTTGTCAATATGGTTCCACCTTTGATAGTTTCCCCCTATTGTACACACTCATATGACCATCCCTCTTTACAGAGACAATGATATGATCTAACCTTTGTGGTTGGTCCTTGTTTTCTCTAGCCTTTGAAATAATACCATCATATTTGACATGTACAACCTCGAGTTGGAGCTCAACTTCTTCAAGTATTTTCTATTGACCTTCTTGAATATTTTCTTCCTTCTCTTTTTGAAGTTGCAATGTGATTCCATCCATTAGACAATTATGTTTTTCTCCAATTCTAAATTGCACTTCTTATTTTACCTCGTTAGTATTTAGGGCTTCTTCAACCCTTTTCCAAATTCCGTCTTCAAGTCTTTTGGTAGTATTCTCTTCAACTTTTATGGTAATGTATTCATCCTTATTATCAGATTATTACTCTTCTAGACGTCTTTTCAATTTTGTAGTATTGTTAAGAAGGCCTTTTACATAACCTTTTGATTCCTACATCTTCCTTTTTTAATTCTTCCCTTGACTCGTCATTTTAATGCCTTTGTTGATCTTTCTCGTTTTCATTTACAAACCTTGTTTATGAGTGCTTGATTAAGGGCATGGATCTTGGATGACTCATCGTCCTTCTTCTTGATGTCTTCTTTTGCTTCTTGAATTCATCTTGAATTTTATTCATCGCCTCCATTGCAGTGTCCTTGATCCATTAATTTGAAAACAATTCTTCAAATACTTTGCGCATCATGTTTAATCTAGTATCTTTATCAAGACTCGTCCACCACTTATAAGATTCATGATATAAAAAAAAAGAGTTGCTTAAAAAGGAGTATTGTCATTTTCCCTTTCCATCCCTAGTTATTCAATAGGATTAAATTCACCTTCATCTTCATATCCACTAAACACAAGTATTTCTAGTAGTTATTAGTTGGGGTGTAACCAAAACCCTCAACTTACAACCCCACTTTCTTAACAATAATGATCCCAAATAGTTATTGTCATTTTCCTAATATATTATACTTTATTTCCACCTTCAAAGGGATTTTGAATCATTACACCAATTTGAAGGTAATGTAGCTTTCAAAACCCTAGTTTGGAAATTGTCTTGTCGATTAACCTTTCACCTATTGTAACTTTGAAATATGTGCACCTTTGAGTCTAAAATTTTGGCTAGTAATAGCATGGTATGTCTTCTCTTCAATGTCAAGGGTCACACTAAACTACCAAGTGCCAAGAAAAAGTCATGATATATTTCCCAAGCTTTCTTATTTTGGCACCTTTCGGGAAAGTGAACTTGTATGTTATGCCATGTGTCCAATAAAATAGATCTCTATCTTAAATTTGGACCTGAAGCACTATGGCTTGTCTTCTTTCCAATTCCACCAATGGCACTTGATTTTGAGCTTTAAATATTTATATATGATTGTTTTACTTTAATCAGTTGTTTAAGTCTAGTTTGAGGACTAGACACAAACCCTAACTTGCATTGAATGAAACTCCAAAAATATAGTGACCCAAATTCTAAACAAATTACCCAATGTGCTTTTATATGTCCTCTATAAACCTTGAAAGTTTCACACTTTTCAATCATCCAAAAAAAAATTAGGCTGATTACTATTACATATACATTTACTCCATTATATTTATATTTGACCCCATATATACCCCTCTTAGGGTCATACCAAATAAGCTATGAAAATTTTGGCAAGATATGAGTAGAAAGTGTCATTAATTATTTGCATGAAGGTAACAAGGGCATTAGTGAGGTTGGGGGGAATATCCAATGACTCATAAATACCAAACTTGGTCATGAAATATATCTTCCACACATCTATAATCTTTCTTCAAACTTGGTGATACCCTAATTAGAGGTCAAACTCGATAAAGTATTTGGCCTCCAAAGAACAATAAATTATGTTTTGATGCCACTAAACAAAGTAAATAAGGAAGATAACTAGTGCTTGAAAATAAAAGGGAAGAGAAAAATATGTAACCCGTGATCCTTTAATCGATTATCCCAATCTAAAATAGAAGAGCAAGAAAAAGATGTATTGTTGCAAGAATATTGCACATAAAACAAAAGATAAAATGTCTTTCTTTATCTATAATAGAAAACCCTAGATATGACTTACAAAACTAAGTATAACTCTTTTGGATCCACTTGATAAATCAAATAAACAAATGGAAAGTGACATTAAACTAGCACAAGCTAATGGGAGGGATAAAGGAGATTATTTCAAAAGTAGAAACAATACAATAGTGGAATCCATACCTGGCTATAGTGATATGGGTTTTATCCCTTTCTCCTTAGTGTTCATTCCTCTCGTTGCTACAATATTGTTAATTTTTGAGGTCATTATATAAGTATTTACACTATGTTTGGTGGTGCTTCACGAGATGTGGGGTGCATGGTGTTTGGTTGACTCGAGATTGATCCATGATGGACTAGCACATTGGAGGTGGATTGCCTTATTGGTTGTTAGAACTCTTGTGGATACTTGATTAGCATTCTCCCTAGCGTTGGAGACCTTCAGACAACTTGGTGACATTCTACATGTTAGCCACATGAAGATGATTGCTTGTTTAGATAACAACTCACATTAGTGAAGATGTTAGATAAACCTATGTAAGTAAAGCAATACCAAAAAAAATCTAAGACACAAAAATTAACAATTGCTCTCACACACACACTGCATGGAAATTACCTTGGATACCCAAAACTAGGAAAACCAACATTCTTGAGAGTTTCTCCACTTTTTTATCTCATTGTATTAAATTTTGTGTTCACAATACAAGATTATAACATCCAAAACCCTGATCCATTAAACCAGATTATATTACAACTTCAATTCCTTAACCAAAATTAGTTTACAATGGGCCACAAAACCATGGGCAAAAAACAACTCAAAACGAACCCAAAAATATTATTTTTGGGGTGTTGGAACCCCATGCCCCTTAGTTGAGGAGTATAATGAACCCCCTAGTACCCCCCCTTTCTCTGGGAAGCTACAAAGAATACAACAATTGTCCAACTTGGAGGAGGTTTTAACACTTTCTCCTTGGGGTTCATTTCTCTCATTACTACAACATTGTTAACTTTTAGGGTTACTATATGAGTGTTTACACCATGTTTGGTGGTTCTTCATGAGATGTGGGGTGCATGATGTGTGGTTAACCCTTGATTGATCCATGGTGGACTGGCACATTGGAGGTGGCTTACCTCATTGATTGCTAGACCTCATATATATGCTTGACTGGCATTCTTCCTGAGAGCATTGGAGATCTTCAGACAACTTGGTGGCATTCTACATGTTTGTTATCAGGAATATATCACCTTCTACGGACAAAAGCTATTCCTCTGGTCTGAATAGTTTAGATCCATAACAAATGAGTGAATAACTCGGTTAAAAACTTTCCCTGAACGTTATAGACGCTTGGAATGTAACTCTTATGAAGGACCTGTATACCTGTAAAACATATCAAACATACAAAGACATCAAAGCTACCAGAAAATCATCTACACATCCATATTAGTGACTAAGGAATCCAATAACATATATGTGAGATTAACACAACAAACATGTGGGAAGGAAATCAACTTTGCATTAGAAAATAAATGAAAGAGCTTACAACCATGTGCCTTAGTGCCAATGCACTCCTTCACAAGACTAGCACCTCGTCCCCGATAGCTCCAACTTGCTCCGTAATTGCTCTCTGATGGATTAGGCCAGGCTATCAATTCAACAGCATAACTCTACTTTTCATCTCTCCCCCTCAACCATGGAGTATGAGCTTGTATTTATAGGGCTCAAATGGATATGAATGGTTGAGAGATTGGTGGGTGACGTGGCCATAAGATCCTACAAAGAGGGATCTCGACCTTAACCAACCCAGGTGAGTAGGGATAAGGTTAGAAACGAGGCTCTTGTTCTAGAAGCCTCGAGAAACCTCCTTTTTTCACTTTTTACCAAGAGCACCTCTTATACCCTGTTACAGTGAAAACTTCCTATGGCTTGGGGTGTACCACAACAGACAGAGTAACCACAGAAATCAATCCCTTCCCAATATGCAAGAGAAATAAAACATCTAACACTAAAGGATCTCGAAACATACCTTATTTCGGATGGTTGATGTAGATCCCCATTGAGCTTTTCCAATCCCGCTTGTGTTAACAATTTGCTATCTCAACAATCAACAAACAAGACAAGCATGCTATATAATGGTGTTAGACCTACTCTAGCATATCTAATCAATAATGTATAAGCAATTAAAAGCATCCATGGATTCAATATTCATTTAAATGCACATCATTGGACAAGAAAATATATTTCTACTAATATAAATCAGAGATTACATGTATGACAACCTTTGTCAGCACGTCTGCGAACCGGAGAAACTAAGTCCTCCACTTGGGCCTCCACCGCCTCAATCCTCCATCTCTTGATAGCAAGCTTACAAGCAAAGGAAAGCTTGGGAAGAACACCAAGTGCTCCAAGGGACAAAGGGATGCAGACTCAAGTATAAGTAAGTTACGATAACAATGGACTATAGTTTTCTTGCTCTTCAATTCCTCTTTCTCAATGTATCCAAAGGGTTCCTTATATAGTGCTTCAATGGGGTAATGGAAGGTCAAATCCGAGTGATCTCGAGGCATATGGAAGGCCAAGAGACAAGTGACTTGGATCCACATCAAGGAAAAGTCCAAAATATTTTGGCCTTGTGCACACATCCCGATGTACGGGGGTTTAAGGGTTATATCCGCGTGTATACGCGAGAAAGGGTTTAAAAGTCGCGTATAGCAAATAACATGTGATTTTAGGGATGATCTTGGAAACATCAAAGGTATAAAAATCGTCCATGGGGTCCAAAAAGTCTGTAGAGGGACAGGGAAGGCCATAAATGTGTGATCTACCATGTGTGGTAAAATCAACTGTAACAAATGCCCCCTAATGTGTGAGGTCAGAGGAATGATACGATGGCTGAAATAAAATTATAAGTCCATCCCATAAGTGGAGTGATGAAGAACTAGGTTGAAAAACCAGCCATCCAACAATATAATATAAATATCTCTGCATAATACTACAAGTACATACAACAGTCTCGGATACATAAGAGTACAACGACCATGAATAGGCATGATACAAAATATGACATGTGTGGTCATTGCCACATACAATATAGATAGATCAGAATCTCCATGATGAAGATATACAAAGGATCATGATCTCCATGAAAGCTAAAGATATACAATGGATCAAGATCTCCATAATGGTTGAAGATATCTGACATACACTGGAATCAAGTCACGAGAGATGAAATCTCATGAACACTGGCATGATCAAGGAGGTAACATATATGAAATGTCACCAATATGGAAAGTATTCTACACAATCCGCTATGAGTACATGTCCTACTATGTGAATAGAGGTGTCAAGGTCGAACATAGTAGTCCATTGTCTGATTATCGGTCATTGATGTACACCGTTAACAGACGTGAGATCACCCACCGATAATGAAAATGGGAATCAAGGTACTAGAATGCAATCTAACAAGTGCGAATAAATGTGTTGAGGTCGAACACTTGAAATAATCCATTGATCAAGGGATATTGATGTATTCCCAAAACTATCGATGGAGAGAGAACCTACCACTGATGACTGTAAGTCTCAAGGCACTCAAATGACTCTAGACTCTTATCCTAGAATAAATGATTTGAAGTTGATGGGATGAAATCTGTTGGAAGGAGGGCATTAAGGCATTCCCCCATCATCCAACACAAGATACTCAGCAAAGCTGTATAATGTGGAAGGACTCGATCATAATGTGCTTGAACCAGTACCAGTACTGGGAATGGCCGACATGCAAAGTCAAGAAAACAGAGGAATGGCCGACTCAGGCTTCAACTTCCTTCGAACAAGAGCATAAAGGTGAATGGTGACTGAATGTAGGCAGCATAGACTCAACATACAAAACTGGGACATATCTGTGACACAAGAGGCATCGACAGAGGCTCCATAGGGACTGGAAGCTTAACCAGTCGGTGGAGATAAACTCAGAGAAACGAGTACAACTCCTAAAGTCAAACTATTAACCCAACCAACGGATGTGATATACAGTGCTCTGTTTGAAGGCGACATGACTCAACTGATGCCAAAGATAACATCTTTTCTTGTCCAGATTTTTGGTTTTTTGATTTTTTTTGGACTTTTTCAAATATTTTGGAAAGCTTGAAAAATAGTAAAAGTGCTTTATAGTTACAAATATAGGAGGAGAGGAGTGTCAAGGGGCAAACAAACTAGTTCCAACCAGCGGAACATACCTATGCTCAATGCAAGGAAACATGTGTAGGATAACGACACTCGGGGGAAAGTCCCCTCCCGTTAAAAAAATGGGGAATCAAGCTGCAAAAGATATATAAAATGGCTCTGCTTGGCTGGACATGAGACAAGCTCAGGCTATATGGCTGATAATCAAAGTCAAGGAAGCCGGCATATAGCTTAATAAGGCAAGCAAAACTCATGATAATGCAATTACAACTTGACATAAGAGAGTCCTGGGGAAAAGGTCAGCAAAAAGATTAAGAGGAGTATGAAGCTCTTGCGCAAATTCATGGTGATACTATACAAAGGACTCCCACACCCTAAAGGAAAAATGTCGGCATGGGCACCAAATGCAAAACAAGAGCTAACTAGAGTACCCATGTATGGTCAAGCTCTACCATTCACATCGTGTCACTTCTAAAAGCAACAAGAAGGTTCTGTAACAAGATAGAATGGGTTCGTACCTAAGGTTATAATGAAATGGTCATTAGGTCATGCAAAGTGCAAACAGATGTGAAACCTAACCTATATGCCAGTTTAGACATAATACCTGAAATAGGCACGAACGGGTCAAAACCACGGTCAAACCGCGCTCAAAACGGACTCCTTCATCATCAAATTAGTTCAAAACGGTCCAAAATGGTCAGAAATGGTAAAAAACTATAGAAAGTGGGTAAAAAATTTCAAAAAAATTCTATAAATAGTAAAAAATTTAAAAATTCCATACCATTTGAAATGTTTACCCATTTGAGCTCAAAAATTTCGACGCGAATTCCGGGAGCATCGTCCGACGAAATCTGACACCGTTTGATCTAGGTAACTTCTCATGTCCTCCTCTTCCTATTTCATGTAAATTTTTTAAGTTTTCATGGTCCAATCAAAATTTTAGGCCATCCCAAGTTGTGCGTTTCGGCCCACATGGAAATCGGGGTTTTTTCTGCGTACAAGGGTCACCATACGCGGAAAAAACACCCAAACCCGCGTATATACGCAGCTGTTTTGAAAACAGTCGTGTATGAGGCCGCAAATGAGGTTTTCAAAGGCAAATGCTAATCAAAACTCTTGTTTTTTGTGTAGGACGGTGTTAGAGTGGAGGGAGAGAGAACATGCTGATGTGGAAGAGGCCGTGCAAGGTGATCTTATGGCTCAACAAGCATTACAGGCATGTGGTTTGTATAAGTTTTGGTGTCTTGGCAGCCTGAGGGCCAAACCAAGACTCCTCTAACTGCTAGTGGATTACTGGGATCCAGACTCTGAGACTTTTCACATTGACGGGATGTCGCTCAGCATTGAAGTTGAGGACATATACTTTATCACTAGTTTATCCCGATGAGGAGAGGTGGTAAATCTCCGATCTCGCGGGCCAGGAGGTGGATTGACTATTGATGAGTACATTGCGATGTACTGCTTTCCAAACATGGAAAAGGTTGGGAGTGAAATCCTGACAAACTCTATCCATGTTCTGGGATTGAAGGTCATACTATTGGCATTAGGCAGGATAGCCGGATTAGCTTCACTCCACTAGGCCTCTCAACCATTGATGTTCTATGCAATGGAGTGTATGACTGGAGCACTGCGCTATTGAGCAACATGAAACAGTAGCTCAGTGACTACAAAATGGGCAGGGTGCGGAACTTCGGTTTTGACAACATACTAAACATGTTCTTCTTTGAGCGGGTACCAGGGCTAAGCCCTAGAGTGGACATTCCTCCACATGGAGTTAGAGATCTGGCCCAACGACATTGGGCAAATGTTATGCATAGACTAGGCGGAGGTAGGGTGGCTAACCCCTACCCAACAGACTTCTTTCCATGGTGGCGGAAGCAGATCATCACCATAGATGACTACCCCTATGTAGGGATAGACTTCTATGGAGATCCAGACATTCCCCTATCACCAAGAGTGGCATATGGTGACATGGGTAACGAATCCCAAACCCACTTTTTAAGTTTTTTTTTGAATTATTAACTTTTTTTGTGTTTTTTGATATATTGACTCAAAAGACATGTTTTGGTGTGACGACACATAGTGACAATCAGTCATGTGTATGCAAATGTTGGACCATGACAACCGGATGGTTTCCCTCATCATCGATGGATGGGAAGAGGAGACGATATCATGGGTGTGGATGCGGAGCGGACACTCCAAAGCATTCACACAAACTTTGTACGCTTGACGCACAGGGTACCCATGGCACAAGTCGAGGACTTGCCTGAGGCCATGCAGCGCCAGGTGGTTGGTGTACCACGTGCATGGGTTCTATTATTCTGACGGCTAGCTAAAGCTGTAGTGTGCTGCCACGATCAGAACCCCCCTCCTCCTCAGGCTTAGAGACCTGAGAGTATTCCTTTTTGTATGACCGTGTGTTATATTTTGGTGGCTCGGAAGCCCCAATTTTGTATTATGACACTTATGTATTATGACGTCACTTTTTGTATATTAATGAAATTTTTTTTATGATGATCAATTTTATTTATTTACATGTGTGTAAAAATGTATGTTTGTGGTATGCTTATTGTCTATGAAATAAATGCCAATCTAACACATAGTTAGCATATGAGTCAGCAACTTGATTAAAAATTCTTAGAACATGGATGTATGTTATATTCTCAAATTGTCGTTCTAGCAATCTCACACATAAGAATATTCATAATAATGTCAGATCCCTAATACGATACAAGCCATTAAGCTGTGAAAACACTAACTGTGAATCAAGATGTACCTCAAGAGAGAGAACACCATGTGAAATGACACCACGCAATAACTCAATAATGGCACTATATTCAGCAACATTGTTTGAAGAAGGCTGTAAACATACGCCTCCAGAAGACAATACTTGGCCCGTAGGAGTATAAATCACCCAAGCAGCCGAAGCTGAGTTTTGAGTGTGATGGCTAGCACCATCGGCGAATCCTATGTAAGAGGAAGACTCCATCGACATCTGCCATAAGAAACGGAAGCTAATCAACAAACCCGATCACCATAAGAAAACCTAACTATGCAATTCAAAAATTGTACAATACTATACAACAATTAGTCATGGCTGTAGATCATGCATAGTATTTTTTAAGATAGAGCCCATTTATAGCCTCCGCCAAGGTTGTCGCTTCATAATCCACTAGCTCATAGGCACCCTTCTCTAACACACGTTTGACCACATAAGGACCATGCCACATGGGGTTAAACTTCCTTGCCCCCAAGGGTTCTTTAGCTTGATCCCACAAAAGGACCAAATCACCTTCACTAAACTTCCTCGGACGGACAGACTTGTCAGATTGGACCTTGACGCGACGCTTATTTACTTCTAGAGCCACTAAGGCATCTCTACGTTGCTCATCAAGCTGCTCTAAGTGGACCAAACATTCTTCCAATGTGGAAGTGTCTAGTAAAAGCTCTATAGATAGCTTCAGAGAAGGGATTTCGCATTCAACCGGCAAGATAGACTCCACCCCATGTACAAGCTAATATGGAGAGAAACAAGTGGCAGTCTTAACTGCGGTTCTATAGGCCCACAAAGCAGGATATAACATGATATGCCAATTCGTCTTGCTTTGTGCGATGGTTCGTTGGAGAATGGACTTAAGTGATTTATTCACTACTTCAACCCGTCCATTCTCCTGAGGGTAATAAGAAGAGGACTGCTACTGCTTATACCCTAACTTTGAAGCCAACTCTTCCATCATTTTATTTTGAAAGTGCCTACCATGGTCAGTGACAAGTTCTTTTGGAATGCTGAACCAAGTAATAATTTGGTTGAAAATGAAATGCGTGGCTGTCTCACCATCGGATTTAACCATGGGCATAGGCCTCTACCCATTTCGTGAAATAATCGACAGCCACTATAATGTGATGATGCCCCCCAACCGAAGCTAGGTTGCAATCCATAAAGTCAAGCCCCCACTTGGTGAAGGGACCGACGGTGACAATATGATGTAACAGGGCTGGATGCAAGCGCATATTGCGTGCAAACACATGGAAAGGGTGACACTTCTTGACCTCATTAACACAATATTTGAAGATCGACGGCCAAAAATATCCTGATTTCAAGATTTTTTGGGCTGTAGAAAGCCCAGATAAATGACCACCACACGCCCCTCCCTGGAAATCGTTCAGCACAACCTCAGCCTCATCATGGGTTAAACAAGGACGCAAAATGGAATCTACCCCACAGCGGTACAAAGTGTTATCCACTATAAGGTAGTTCTTAGCTACATGACGTAATCGTCATCGCTCATCCCATGAAAGGTGAGTAGGGACCTTCAACGTTTGCAAATATACAATGATATCCCCGTACCATGGGTCCAAAGTTGAGATAAGAAAAATATGCTCATCGAAAAATGTATCCTCATAAACCTCTTCCTCCTCCAAACTTGGAAAATTAGATATGAGCTCCGCAAAGATCAACGATTTCTTTGATTTCGTAGAAACTAATTCAAGATCGAACTCTTGCAAAATAACAATCCATTTATTGTATTTTCCCCCAATCATCCTTCTAGTGAGGACAAACTGAAATGGATTGATCTGAGCTACAACTAGGGTCCGACGAAGGAGAATGTAATGTCTTAATCTCTGAACCACATGAACGATGGCCAAGGCAAGCTTCTCCACATGGGAATAACGAATTTCCATATCAATAAGGTTTCAGCTCAAATAATATATGACATGCTCGTGGAGCTTCTCATCCTCCTGAACCAAAACCATACTAACCGTCTCCATAGACGCGGCCACATAAATCAAGAAATCACGGCTATAGTCAAGTGGACTAAGCACAAGGGTCGATGCTAAGGCTTGCTTAAGAGCATCAAAGGACTCCTAGTCTCACTCATCCTAGCAAAAAGGAGTGTCCTTCTTTAAAAGACACATAAAGCCTTTAGTCAAGTTGGCAAAATTAACTACGAATCTTTGCAAGAAATTTGCCATGCCTTGCAAACACTGAAGGTGTCTAATAATACGCGGGGGAGACAATTGAAGTATTACCTCAACCTTTAAGGGATCAACTCTTTTACCCTCCCTGGATACGATGAACCCTAGTAAGCGACCAACAGTCATGCAAAAGATGCAATTATGAGGATTTAAATGAACCTGGTAATGACTGCATCTTTCGAATACTAATCTCAAATGGTATGGATGACGCACTCTCAAACAAGAATGAGCAACAAGGTCATCCAAATACACTTCGATAATCATTTTGAGATCATGAAAAATTAAGGTCACAGCCCGCTGAAATGTAGCTCCGACGTTTTTAAGGCCAAAAGGCATCTTCCGATATGCAAAAGTACCCCAAGGACAAATAAATGCAGTCTTATGTTGATCCTTGGGTTTGATCTGAATCTGATTATATCCGGAAAAACTGTCCATGAAGGAGAATACCTCGCTTCCCGCACACTCATCCAAAATCTGATCAATAAATAATGTGGGAAAATTATCCTTAGGATAAGCACGATTTAAATCACGGAAATCAGTGCATATGCGGATCGCTCCCTGCTTCTTATCAACCGGAGCAGGATTTGAAACCCATTCCGTTAGGGGAATGGGATAGATAAAACTGACTTTTAACAATTTCTCTATCTCAGCCTTAATGACGGGTGCTTTTCTAGGATTCACCGCATGCAAACGTTGTCGAATCGGCTTCACATTCGGATAGGTCTTAATCTCATGTTCGACAATACGAGGATCAATACCTAGCATTTCCATGTATGACCAAGCAAATATGTCACGAAACTCTTTAAATAGCTCAGTATACTCCTTGATCTCATTAGGGGAACAACTTGCCCCAATGTAGACATTCTCAACTTTGCCAGGATCGCTAGAAATATTGATAGGGATAGTAGGTGATAAATTCGCCATGTTCCCATTGGCCATATGACCAGGAGAGCTCAATGGAGCCACAGGAGTACCAATATTCTCGCTAAGAATCTCCCTAAAGTCATCACACTCCATACGGTTGAGTTCAGAAAGAAAATATGATCGATGATGTAATTATTCCAAGGTGGCTCAACCCCAGACATGGCCTCAATAATGGCTTCATCTGATGGAAAAACATCGTCGAGGCAATCATGTGCGTGAGAGGACTCAACTGCCCATGCAGGTAGCACATACAGGTCCTCCTCCTCCGTCCGTGTAGAGGAAGGACTAGGCTCTACAACTTGATCAATATTTGCTTGATATGCTACCATCGTTGCAGGCAACGACACATCCATTTTGATAGGTCCAATCGAAGGACTTGGTGAAGGAAGAATCCAAGGATCTTCCATATGGGTAGTGCGAAAAGACATCGAATTCAACAAGGATGAAGCCCCACCAAAACTAGATCCGATCATAAGAACGGGCGTAGGACAACTAAAGGTTCCCATAAGAGATGGATACATACCCACACCCACACTCCCAGTTGTCGGCTGAGAATGATCGATAATCAGGATAGAAGTTCCCGATGATGCATTAACACTCAGATTACGAAATGACGTCTAATCAATTGTAATGATCTTCCCATTAAATGGAAAGCATACCACTCGAAAGAGAGAAGAGGCTACGACTTGCATACCCATACCCATACCGATACCCATAGGGTTGATAGTTATGTCCATACCGCAGTCCATAAGACTGTCCATGAGAAGCTCCATAAGGTGTCCCATGGGATGTCCCATGAGAATGTCCATAGTTAGGGATATGGGGAACTCCTTGAGATGGACCATAAGACGATCCAGAAACAGGGATATGACCTCCCGACACAACAGGAGGTACTTGACTCTGAGATACTGCTGTGCGAACAATCACAGTATGAACATGGCTAGTAGTGATATTCCAGCTCGAAGGACCACGTGAATGAGGGGGAGGAAGGGTTGTAAAAAATGCATTCGAAGGAGTAGGGTTCGAGGATGAAGGGACATGTGAAGGAATGTAAGTGGTGTTCCCAATGGTCACTCGTCTCGGTTCTGGTATCTGCATATGATTACTAACACTAGGTCTAGGATGGAAGGTGCAATGTGACTAGTGCTCCCAAATCTCTCCACATGGAAAGGAATAGGAGTGCCCCCAGGCATAGTGCTAGGTTCAACTTTCGACTCGACATGATGTGTCGGATCGGGTGCAGGGATATCAGACATGCCATAATGAACATGACTAGTCCTTGTGGGTTCATAATGAGTCTCGTCGCCTGGTAACCAATACTGGTGACCTGTGAACGAGGGATCATAACCAGATTGTGAAGGTATTTTCGGTGAAGGATCATATAAGGGAGTAGGATCTTCCTCCCCAACCTCGTGAGGTGGAGAGGCCATCTCTGGAGTCTCATCCTCATGATCTCCTGTAGTGTGTGAATCAAAGTGAGAAGTAGTTCTCCCGGACTGTCTGTTTCTCTATCCCAAAGGAGGAGGAGACATGGAAGGCGGAAGTCCTGCTAAACGACGAGAACGACGAAGCACCGCGCCCAAATCCACAACGACTCAACAAAATGAAAAGACTCGATCTAATTACGTAAACCCTAGGCAAACTAACGTGCATAGAGCATACACCTATAAAATGTAAACCCAAATCGCAAGCAAACAAGGGTAGGATATGTGAGCTCCCGAATGAAGCAGGTATGTCTTGCCTAGGAGAGGCTTAAGACTCCCATACACAACAAGCGGAGGTTCGTAACCAATTATAGTGGCCCTCAGCTTCAACGCATATAGCGACTGTGTTGTTCGACCCCTACCTGGCCAGGACACCTGCAGAATAACCTCTGCAAAGTACCCCCTTGATAACATAGGTAAGGCAACTAGGGTCACGTCAATATAATCAATGCTCAGGCGTACAGTCGCAGGCGGGATTAACCGTATGGGCAGGGTAGCAAAGCCTGAAACTCTCAAAAGTGCCCCCAGATACGAATACAATCCTAGAAATATCTCCGGTGCTACTCAGTTACAACCAATGGTCATCCCAATCATAACCGCTCACACTGCCTCATTCTTAACTCCCTTGTAAGAGGAGGATCGTGAGAACACTAATTATATAAAGGAATTTCACACTCTCACATGGACATACACATAAATGTTTCGTTTAGTGGTCTTGGAGAATTTACTCACAATGAACTATTTCAAGACCCTAAAACCTAGTCTTGTTGGTGCACCCTATAAAAGAAAAGAGTGTAATTCATTTTATTATGCATTGATTTTAATTGGCTTATTACTCAAAGGGAAAATGGTCGTGCAACTAATGATGTTATGACACAACAAGAAGTAAAATGCACACCTAACAATCAATGCAAATGCACTGTGTCAAACAAAAAACAGGGTATGCTACTACGTGAAGTGCAAAATTTTCCTTCAAATGAATATGTAATCATTCCTATATGAAAATATGACTAATACTCTCCAAGCAAACCTAATGCAAGTACCATGCAAATGCAAAATGCAAACAATGCATAATGATGCAAAAAGGAAATGTTTTTTATTTTATTTTTGATTTAAATGAGATAAAAAGCAAAAGAATGACTCTACAACCCCCAGACTCTGCAAGCACTACCAGACAACACCCAAGCAAAGCACTAAGGTAAAAGAGACCTAATGCACTAATCCCAAAACAAAAAATAGAAAATGAAATGACAAGAACATTTTCAAAAATTTAAACTAAAAAGCGTCTCTGGTCAGAAACAGGGGTGTATACAGACTCCAAAAGCATCCAAGAAGACTCGGCAATCATCCAAACTCACCCAGCACCACTTAATCTTCCCCAAAAAGGAAAAAATCAGGGCATACACGACTATTTGCAGTAAATCCGTGTATATACGCGGCTATTTTAGGAAAATCCGCGTGTACACGCGACTGTGAGGGCAAAACCCGCGTAAAGGAAGAAAAAGAGATAAAAGGAAGGCAAACAGACAAGCTGAGACAAAATTTACTCCTATAAGACACTACTAGGCAAACATGCCCCCAGACCCGACTCAGAAACAAATAAATCAGAGCAATTCAAGAACATTGAATGTCTATAAAACCCCCAAAGGAAATGACTAGGAACTCCCCAGTATGGTCACCAATTCTGTTACGGAGAAAACTTCCTATGGCTTGGGGTGTACCACAACAGATAGAGTAACCACAGAAATCAATCTCTTCCCAATATGCAAGAGAAATAAAACATCTAACACTAAAGGATCTCAAAACATACCTTATTCCGGATGGTTGATGTAGATCCCCGCTGA
>LPNX010227167.1:53908-82962 GCA_001517045.1 Pseudotsuga menziesii | reverse complement strand
CAATCAGCAAACAAGACAAGCATGCTATATAATGGTGTTAGACCTACTCTAGCATATATAATCAATAATGTATAAGCAATTAAAAGCATCCATGGATTCGATTTTTTTTTTGTCTAAATAATTCAATTGTTTGCCGATATCTTCAACCTGAGTTGCGTCATAGTTGAAGTAGGGCGGAGCTCTGAGGACGATGGCGTAGGAGGCGAGGATGCAGGTACGGTCTGGAGTTGACCTCTAGCTATGGCTAGGGGTCTGCCTTATTCTTTTGGACAGGCTGTGATTTCGAACTGTGGATGATCGCGTTTGGTGAAGCTAGTTTAGGGTTATCTCAAACTGTGACGGTGGAGGGTTAGGGTTGCAATCTGTGGTTTTGAAGGTTTCTTGACTGTAACGGCTTTCTGCTTTGGATTAATGGAGGCTTTAGACGTGGTTGATTATTCCAGTGACAGACTGGACAGCTCTGACATCTGGGAGATGCCAGGTGGAAGATTCTTGGAGCAGCTGGTGGAATTCCCTAGACTAGGTCAGGATTTAGTGGGTGCTGGTGTTTTTATGGAAGTTGAGGCAGTTACGTCCCCATCGGACTTCCTTGTTCTCTCGCCGGAGCATTTAGTGGCAGACCCACTTGTGAAATATTTTTCTCAGCGGCCGGAAGTTTTGTTGGGGTCTTCGAGACGGAGGGACAAGGGTTTTTTCTCCAACCGGCAGTTAGGGTTTTCGGCATCAGCTTTTTTGGACGGTTTAGAGGTTGTCAAGAGTGCTACTGAGGTGCTTTCTGAAGGGGAGGTCGGTCAGGTTTTTCAGGGGAAGCTCTCGAGTAGAGATACGTCAAAGGATGAAACGAGGGCGCCCCTGGCTGTAGCTGAACAGAGAGGGTTTGAGTCGCCGAGAAGGGATTTCTCCGGTGTTGGTTCAGGGGATCTGGGCGATGGTGGTGGGAGGAGTGTATCAAATGGTTCAACAAAAAAACGCCGAAAGAACTGGATAAAAAAGAAAGTGGTGCGGAACTATGCAGTTGGCGAAGACCTTGCTTGGGATCGAGTGATGAAGATGGCTCAGTGCTCCTTGGTTGGAAGAGCTGTGGGTCGTAATTTTGCTCAACACACTATCCAGGAGTGGGCCATGGGGTCTTGGGGTTCATATCTCGGATATTCGCCGGTGGTCGTGGAGCTGAACAAAGGATGGTTTGCGGTAAATTTGGAGAAAGAGGCGCATTTAAGATGGATTCAATCTAAGTGCTGGCATATTGATCACTCCCCTGTTCTTCTGAAGCCCTGGAGTCCATTATTTGACGCTAGCAAAGAAAGGGTGGACATTTTACCAATCTGGGTCAGATTTCCTGCTCTTCCATTGCATTTCTGGGATATTTACCATTTCAAAAGGATAGGTGATATTCTTGGCACTTTTCTGGAGGAAGACCTCTCTTTCGTTGAAACCAAGGTGCAAAAGGTAGCGCGGATTCTGGTAAATATTAATCTAAGGGAGGGTTTGGCAGAGTCGATTAATTGGACTGGGGACCAGTGATCATCCCCCAAATTCTGGATTATGAAAATGTTCCATTCCGGTGCAGACGCTGTCACGTTTATGGTCACCCGGTTTCAGCATGTTCTTTGCCAGGGAGGACTCCGAAAGCTAGTAGAAGGAATGGTTCGGGGGTGACAAAAAAAGGTCCTTCGGAGAAGATTGGCGCCTCTTCGGGTTCGGCTCAGACCTCTGCAGAAGATTTTGGTAGTGATCCGTCCTCTGAAGACTTGGTTTTTCCTGATGATTTGTTGGTCGATGCTACTAGAGATTTGCCTGTACCAGACTCTTTACTGACTCCTGTTTCAGCAGCAGGGGATCTCCCTGATCCTGGTACTCTTACTCCTCCCCATCTGTCAAATGTTAATTTGTTTTTGAATAATGTCTCTTTTCTTGGGTACGATTGGATTGAAGGTCTGAGAAAGCTCTCCCTCTCGGGACAACCTGGTTTTCCCTTGTCTTTCCCAGTACACTGTGTCAATGATGAAGCAGCTCGGGGGGTGGGTCCTCATGATGCTATTGTTCCTTTGGGCACTGATCCTGTCTCTCTTCCTATTGTAACTGATATATCCTATCTGGAACCTGAACCAGACCCGAAGTTTTGTGTTGTTGAGTCTTGCCCCTCTCCCTCTGACCCTGCGGATACGGGTTATTTCTTAAGATCTAGTCAGAAGCCATTGCTTGGGCTGGGGAAAAATTCAGCTTCAGGGAGAAAAGGACGAGGTAGAAAATCAAACCTGTCCAAAGCTCAATCAAGAGCTAAGGATGGCCTCTTGGGAGGAAAACAAATTTCAATTGAAAAGGCCCTTAGAGCGGAGCAGGCCAAGAAGAAAGGTCGTATATGAAGATTCTGTCCTTTAATTGCAGGGGGTTGGCTGGGCCTGGAAAGAAACCAGCCTTCATCAGGGTGCTTACTCTTGAACACCCTAATGTGATTTTGATACAAGAGACTATGGGAGAAGGGGAAGTGATTCGGGAGAGGCTAGAAAGTTGGTTACCGGGGTGGTCTTTTGTGACGGTGGATGCTAGAGGTCGTTCTGGGGGTTTGGCAGTGGGCTGGAAAAATTGTTGTGTTAA
Source organism: Pseudotsuga menziesii (assembly GCA_001517045.1). Lineage (NCBI taxonomy): Eukaryota > Viridiplantae > Streptophyta > Pinopsida > Pinales > Pinaceae > Pseudotsuga > Pseudotsuga menziesii. Next base: position 80,364 of record LPNX010227167.1, on the reverse strand, counting down.
GATGATTAATGCATGGGGAACAGAGGCTATCCTGGGTGTTGAAGTTTTCTCTGAAGACTTGGGGATTACTCTCTCTGTGGTCAATGTTTATGGACCATATCTTAATCGAGCCCCTTTTTGGAACTCTCTTTTTCAAAGTACCCTTGTGAATGGAGATTCAGTCGTGCTGGGTGGAGATTTAAACTTTTCATTGGGTCAGAGTGAGATATGGGGGCCTCATGCTCAGGCAGATTCTTTGGCAGGTTTTTTTGTTCAGAAACTGATGGAGAAGGGGCTGCTGGATATTGAGCCTACTAAGCTAAAACCGACCTGGAGAAATAATAGGAGTGGGGATGCGAAACGAATCGATCGTTTTTTGGTAGCAGAACAGCTGGTGGACAGTTTTTTTCTTGTTAGACAATGGGTTGGAAGTGGGGGCCTGTCTGATCATTTTCCTATTTTCTTTGAAATCAAAAAGGGGCCCTCCAATCCTCCGAGTCCTTTAAAATTTAACAAGTTATGGCTTCAGGAAGAGTCTTTCAGAAAACTTTTTTTATCTTATTGGAACCCTATCAGGGGGGAAATTGATAGATCAGCTGCGCTCCAGTTTGCCGATAATATCAAAAAACTTAAAGTGCGTATCAAGGAATGGGCAGCTGCTAAGAGAGTCAGAGACGAAGTGGAATTAAAGAATACTGAAGCTGAACTTATGCTGATTTATGAGGGTGAAGGTGGTGGTTTTTTAACTCTTGAGTCCAAGGAGGAATTGCTTAGGCTGGAGGGTAGACGCAATACTCTGTTGCTTGAAAAGGAGGAAGCCTGGAGACTTAAGAGCAGGGCCATCTGGTTTGAGTGTGGGGATGAAAACACTAAGTTTTTTCATGCTTATGCGAGAGGAAGAAAGGTGGCAAACACTATTTGGCGTTTGCAGGATGAGGTGGGTTCCCATGTATCTTTTGAAGATAAGGCCAGTTGTGGGGTCAGACATTTTCAGTATCTGTTTAAAGCTCCTCAGCAGGCTTCCATAGCAGAGGTAATTAGAACTGCCTTGTTGTTTCCCCGGTTCGTAGACGAGGGGGGCAATAGGGATCTTATGAAGGAAGTTTCGGAAGAAGAGCTCAAGGAGGTTCTGGGTAGTTTCCAGAAAGATAAAAGACCTGGTCCTGATGGATGGACGATTGAGTTCTTCCTGGATCTTTTTGAGATTCTGGGGAGGGACCTCTTGCAGGTTGTCAAAGACTCAAGGTCAGCAGGTTGGCTCCCGGCTAGCTTTAACTCTACTTTTATTGCCCTCATTCCGAAGTCTGATAATGCAGTATCCCTCAATGATTTCAGGCCTATCTCTCTTTGCAACTGCATCTATAAGATAATGTCAAAGGTAATTGCTCAGAGATTGAAAGTTATACTCTCAGCTCATGTTTCTGCTGAACAATTTGGCTTTCTGGAAGGTAGACAGATCCATGAGGCAATTGGTGTAGCGCAGGAAGGTCTTCATAGTTTAAAGACCAGACGACTGAAGGGAGCTATTCTAAAAATGGATCTTTCTAAAGCTTATGACAAAGTTAGCTGGATTTATTTAAGGTTGCTTTTAACCCACCTGGGTTTTGACATCAGTTATATTCGCTGGATTATGTCCTGTATAACTACGGTTTCTTTCTCTGTGCTGATCAATGGTGCGGCCTCACCTTTCTTTCATGCTGAAAGAGGATTAAGACAAGGGTGTCCTTTGTCTTCGCTCCTTTTTCTTCTGGTGGCTGAGGGTCTTAGCAGGGCTCTTAGGGCAGCAAGAGATGAAGGTCGCTTCACAGGGATCAAAGTGGCACCAAATTGCAGTATTACTCATCTACTTTTTGTGGATGATGTACTGATTTTCTGTTCTGGTGAGAGAGGAGAAACTCGCGTGCTGAAGGAGATTTTGGATCTTTTCTCTAAAGCCACAGGTATGGAAATAAATTTTAGCAAATCTACCTTGACTACTCATCTGTTAAGACCTGAAGAGGTGGCTGAATTGATTAGGAACTTTCCCATTTCTACAGCTGGTTTGGAGGTAGGGCTCAAATATCTTGGATTCCCTTTGAAAGCTAACTCCTATAAAAAACAGGATTGGTGTTGGCTGATTAGGAAGGTTGAAAAAAGGTTAATGGTTTGGAGTCATAAGTGGCTGTCCCAAGCTGGAAGGTTGGTTCTGGTGAAAGCTGTTTTGGAGGCAATCCCGATCTATTGGATGTCCCTTTCTTGGATCCCGAAAGGAATTCTTGAAAGGATAAGAAAGATCTACTTCAGATTTCTTTGGAGTGGAAAAAAAGAAGAACAGACTACTCCCTAGGTGAACTGGAAAAGGATTGCAAAACCAAAAGGTCTTGGAGGTTGGGGCTTAAAGGACATCTTTTTATTCTCTAAAGCCTTAGCTGCTAAGGGAGGATGGAGGTTGGTGAAAACCAGCAGCCTTTGGACTAGGGTGATCAAGAAGAAATATATTCCTCATGAGAGCTTAATAGATTGGATCAGAAATCCCAGGAAAACTCATTCAGGAGGATCAGTGATTTGGAAAGCGATTGTCAATTCTTTCTCTTTGATCGAGAACAGTTTAGCTTGGGATGTAGGGAATGGGGAAAATTTTCTGATCGGTAGGGATCCTTGGATGGGTAGCTCACAACAGCACATAATCCCTCCTAATATTATAGAGGAGCTGGGCCACGTTGGAGTTATTTCACTCAATCAGCTAGCTATTCCACGGCCTGATGAACCTTGGACGCAACTCTGGAGAAGGGCCAACTCTTTAGGGCTGGGTGAAAGGGGTACTATTTTGATGGAGGGTTACATTAGGGAGCTGATTCGAGCTCATATTGTACTCTCTGATCAAGAAGATATTCTGGTTTGGGATGCTGATCCGAAAGGTGCATATTCTCCAAAGGCAGGGTATTTATCTTTAAATGTTGAAGTGGAAAATAGGGTTGAAGTCTGGTGGTGGAAGCCTTTGTGGAAGCTTAAATGTCCTGCAAAAACCAAATTGTTTATGTGGTGTGTGTTGAATAACAAAGTCCCTACTTGGGAGATGCTGCAGAAACGTTCCTTTCAAGGGCCGGGATGGTGTGTCTTGTGTAAAAAAGAATTGGAAACTACTTATCATCTGTTCCTATCTTGCTGCTTTTCCATTGAAGTCTGGAAGGAAGTGTCTTTGGTGGTCGGGGTCAATTGTATGTGGGAAGGGGTTTCAATTGGGAGTGCTTGGGATTCCTGGTGGAGCAGGATTACTCATAAGCAATTTAAAATGCTGCCTCTGTTGGTCATCTGGGGCATTTGGATTGCACGCAACAAGGAAATCTTCAAGGATTTATCAAGTACACCAGCTATTACAGGGATGATGGCTATGGGGCTCTTCAATTCTTTTCCTGCCCATATAAGGTCTGCCAGAGAGCGAAGGATGTTAGGGGTGGATATAGACAGATCTTCCCCGTGGGCTTTTTTTGACGGAGCAGCACAGAACAATTTGTGTGGTGGAGGAGCAGTTCTTCACATATCAGAAAACCTTTCTTATGTTTTGTCTATGGGACTCGGGGGGGGCACAAATAACTTTGCTGAGTTATTCAGCCTTAAACTACTGTTGATGTTCGCATTAGAGAAAGGATGTTATGTTCTAAATTTTATGGGAGACTCATTGAATGTAATAAACTGGATAAATCATACTCAAGCTTGCAGACATATGAGACTTGCACATGTTATTACCTCTATTCGTCAGCTTCTTCAACGTCTTGATACTTTTACTTGCAGGCATGTTTTCAGAGAAAACAACAAGGAAGCGGACAAAGCTTCCAAGGAAGGGCTCCGGTTGGCTGAAGGTACCTGGTTGGTGAAAGAAATGGTAAATGGTAGACAGCAGGCCTTTTATCATCGGCCATACAATGATCTTTTTTAATTATTGGCTGAAAGGACAGATCGCGAACTCCTGTTCATTTGGTTCAGGCCTCTTTTTTGATTCTCGGTTGCAGGGACAGCACGCTGTTCTTTTGTTTTCAGCTCGGTTTTTTGCTTTAGAACTATACTTGCTATCGATATGGGATATCGAATGGTATAATATATTATCAGTCTATTTCTCGGCTATATGTAATGACACTGGAATGTGTATAATAGATTTTCAGGCCTCGATTTTTTATTCTCGGTTGAAGGGACAGAATGCTGTTCTTTTGATTCAGCACTTGTTTTTTATTCTAGCTCTATACTTGTTATCGATATGGAATATCGGATGACATGATATATTTTCAGTCTAATCTCGGCTGTATGTAATGACACTTGAATGTGTAAAACATAACCTCATATTTTTTGAAGTTATGTGAACCATATCATGGAAATGCATCTGCGTATGCACATGTAGAAATTCTCTATTCGGAGACACTTCAGTCCCGCTCTTAGTACCAGTTTTGGTCTACAGAAAGTCACTCTTTAGTGAACACTCAGAATGTAATTTTGATCTCGAAAGATGAATGAAATTACGCTTTTTTTCCTTGGAAAAAAAGAAGAAGCATCCATGGATTCAATATTCATTTAAATGCACATCATTGGATAGGAAAAGATATTTCTATTAATATAAATCAGAGATTACATGAATGACAACCTCTATCGGCATGTCTGCGAACCGGAGAAACTGAGTCCTCCACCTGGGCCTCCACCACCTCAATCCTCCATATCTCAATAGCCAGCCTACAAGCCAAAAAAATATTGGGAAGAACACCAAGTGCTCCAAGAGACAAAGGGATGCAGACTCAATTATAAGCAAGCTACGGTAAGAATGGACTATAGTTTTCTTGTTCTTCAATTCCTCTTTCTTAATGTATCCAAAGGGTTCCTTATATAGTGCTTCAATAGGGTAATGGAAGGTCAAATCCGAGTGACCTCGAGGCATATGGAAGGCCAAGAGACAAGTGACTCGGATCCACATCAAGGAAAACTCCAAAATATTTTGGCCTTTTGCACACATCCCGATGTACGCGGGTTTAAGGGTTATATCCGCGTGTATACGCGAGAAAGGGTTTAAAAGTCGCGTATAGCAAATAACATGTGTTTTTAGGGATGATCTTGGAAACATCAAAGGTACAAAAATAGTCCTTGGGGTCCAAAGAGTTTGCAGAGGGGCAGGGAAGGCCATAAATGTGTGATCTACCATGTGTGGTAAAATCAGCTGTAACATACCTCTTTATGACAGAGCGGTGATGGGTAAGAACCGCACCAACAACATAGGTTAAAGGTGGTGGCACCGCCTGGTTTTAACACAATTAGTGCGGTGTTGAACAAGGTACCGCTTATCTGCTTGAGGGTAAGAGTGGTGCTGCAATTTTGTATTTTGAAACCAACACCTAGAGCAGGATTCTCTTCAAGTTTGGGATTTGAGGGCAAATGTCTATGTTAGGGATCCTATCACATGTTGGTGACAGATTTTGAGTGCAACATAATGCCCCCCAAAGCATGAGTCTAGAGGGATACGATAGGCGAGAACTTTGATAGAGCAAGTTATCACTTCAAGGTAAGAGCCAGCTTGATCGGAGAGTGTCATCGAACAAGAATCTGCAATACATCAATACTTTGACTCATGAATAGATGTAACCTCGTCATGGATGCAAACCAATACAAGACAAATCCATGAGAGGAATAAAGAAGCATGGCTACTAGAATATAGCGTAGATCCATGTGATAGAGGTCTCAAACTTGGACATAGCCACCAGATATACAACGTAGATCTATGTCATATAGACGCAAATTTGAGCATAGCCACGACCATACAAATGTGGATCCATGCTGGTACTTCATACAATGCACTCCATCGCAACCTAGGGAGCAAGCTATGAGTGCTTAACAAATACCCAGGGTCTTCGTCTCGTCTTCCACAAAGTACGATTCTATCCATGTGATTACAATGTTCTGAAGACAAACATGGTAGAAACCACTTGATTACTGGTCAATGATGTGAACCGTTAACAAGTGCGAGGGAGATCACCATTGATGTCAATGATTCCCAAGGTACCCTAGTACGATCTACTGAGTGTGAATAGATTTCTTGGTGTCGAACACCCAGCAGAGTCTTCCGATCAAAGGCCAATGATGTGAACCTTTGTCAATAGAAAGAGAATCTGTCATTAAGGCATACACATCTCAAGGTACTAAACTTGTTTCTAAGACTACTTCCCGGATGATGAGTTGACGTCGACAGGAATAGTCTCGTCGAAGGACGGCCATGATGAATCCCACATCGATGACACAAAACTTGGAACAAAGTTTTGGAATATCGTAGATAATGTAACCGTAGTACTGACTCAAAGTACTGACACAAAGGTTGTTTTAACTGTAGAGGTAAACTTCTTTCTTCCTTTGAACATCGGACAACACGACAAAAGACTTGGCAGCATGACTAGACCAGACAGACACACAATGCGACAATAGACAATGCATTCTTTTGAAAGACTCAAAGGAGTGACATGAATCATGAAAGTGGATCGACTTGTAAGTCAGTTGAATACCCAATTGACTAAATGATATGCAGACAGGTGCCATGTTCAAAGGTGACAAACAACTGCCATTGGATTTGCAAAATGATTCCTTTCCCTTAATTCCCCCATCATGATTGATGAGTGCCTCTTTTCATTTGTATGAGTTAAAAGAGGGTAACAAACACTCGTTTAAGCTCATTCGAAGACAAATCCATTCCCATATATTTCATGAACTTGAGAAAGGAGGGGTTCGATCCCAAAAAAGGGTCTCTCAGTGTTTAGTTTAACGAGTCCAATGAAAGCAAACTTGACATCGTTCATATTTAGAGAGTCTGAATGAAGACAAAAGAAAACTCCAAAGGGTCCTTTTTCATAAAATAGTCTATCCGAACCAAAAAAGAGATAACCTACCGTCGGAGAGGTGACTCTTCAAATCCTTTTAAGAGAATGAAGAAGACAAGTAATCGACAATCTTTTCATATTTAGGGAGTCTGAAAAGAGCTCATAGGAGACCCCATTAGGTCTCTTTTTAACGATGAATAGTTTTACGAGCCTAAAAAGAATTAGAAAAAAGACTCGGAACTTTGATGCTGAGTTCTGAGAGCGTGACCAAAGTATCGAAACAAAATGCTCGAGGATTTTTTCCGTTTTAAAGAAGTATGAAAAAGTCAAAAACAAACTTCCCATAGATTTTTACTATTTTCATTTCTACCCCTGCACAACTCAATAACAACGTTAATCTCTTGAAAAATGACTTTTAATGAGTCGTATGGATGGATTTTATAATGAAAATGATTTTAAAATGTTAAGATGACATCAAAAAATCCTAAAAATAGCTATAAAAGTCATTTCAAATAGTAAAAATCAAAACATTTTACTATTTACCATTTGTCAAGAGCATTTTGGAGCAACTTTGAGCCAGATCTTCAACTGCTGATTCCGGGGGATCCGACCGTCTGATTTGAGCGCCATCAGAGCCAGGTAAAAGACAAAACCCTAAGCTTTCACTTTTAAGCATTTATTTTTATTTTATGAAGGTTTTTGGCCATTTTAGGCAGGCCCTAAACTTAAAATGCGGGCACCGCTCCTGCCCCTTACAGGACAGGCGGTGCACCGTGAGAACCATGCTCATTACACTGCACTCAGGAGGTGCCACCACTCTGTGAAAACAAAGCTCAGGCGGTGCCGACCGTGAGTTGGGAAAAATGTATGGATAGGAAAAAACACAAGCTTTTAATTGATTTTCATGATTGGATATGTTTTTAACTAGTCCATTAATGGTTTTTGGCAGGTTTTCAGCGGTCGAAAATGGTGATATGGAAGGAACAACAGCATGATGATGATGATGCCCTTGCTAAAAGAAATGCGGGATGTATAGCCGCATTGAGGAACTGCGGCCTCCTCAAGTTCTTCCACACATCTAGTATGGTGTCTCATGAGAGATTGCTGGAGTATATACTCCATATATGGAACCCAAAACAACAATACTTCGAGGTGGGGGCACATGTGTTGACCACTGAGATAGAAGACATCTACTTCTTGACTGGATTATCGTGACGGGGTCCCAAATTTCATTGACTGGTTCCCATGGAGGGGACGTGACTACTCAGGAGCTGATTAACTGCCACTGCCTTCTCGGTACTAGAACTTCATGGAAGAAGATTCCCATCAAGGAAGTAGTGGATGTTCCTCTCCGCACTCTTCTTTTCACCATGCAGAGGCTGGCTGGGAGCCAAGGGCCTCATCAAGATTCTAGGGCACATATGTTGTATGCGATAGAGGTTATGGCACCTACAGTTTTCAACTAGGTGGAGGCAATTCTACCGGTCTTTAAAGACCAGCTGACCAAGTGTCGGCGGGGAGAACTAAAACACTTTGGCTATGATTCTATCTTAGCCTATTTCTTTTTTGAGTGGGTCCCTCATCTGAGGCCCCAAGTGGTTTTTACTGAGTTGAGGGCGAGGGACCCTCGTATGTTGAGGTGGGTCAGGATCATGGCCCGTACAGGAGCAGGTAGAGGGAAGGTGAAGTTCGGGGCTCCATTCTTTCGATGGCTTAGTGACCAGATCCTCATGGTCGAGGATTATGCTTATGCAGGCACTGATTTCAGGGGTGACCCTGACTTACCACTTCCACCTGGTGGGCAGTGGGGAGACATGGGTAAGAAACAAAACCCTAAGATAGCTATTTGTGTTTTTTGTCTTTTAATGTTTTTTTATTTTATTTTATTTTATTTTTTATTTTTTTATGTATAGTAATGAGACCTGAAATTTTCATGCAGATGTTGGAGCTGCACGACCTAGGGGATCATCCCCACTAGATAGACGAGCGGGAGCTTGATTTTTTCAATGAGGCGATGACCCTATGGGAGAGCTGGAGTAGAACCTAGAGATGTTAACTTTGGACATACCCGATGCATCCATTGATTATCTCCCGATGCGCTATCAAAGGCACACAACAGGAGTTCCAGGCCGCTTCAGCCGTCTGCTAAGTAGAGTAGTGCGGGCTGTTATCTGCTACCATGAGCATCACTAGTTCTTACATGATGTATCACCGAAAGCTACCATAGCTATATATATATAAGTAGAGTAGTGCGGGCTGTTATGTGCTACCATGAGCATCACTAGTTCTTACATGATGTATCACTGAAAGCTGCCATAGCTATATATATATATATATATATATACAGACTTTTGCCTCTGATGTTTATATGCTTCAAATGGAAAATGTATTTACATGAGATTTATATATTTTTACTGTTTATTTACAATGTTATGAACCATGTTTAACTTTCATGATATGAATGAGAAATATACCAGTTTAGGATATAATTTGCCAGTGAATCAGCAGCTGCAGTGTCTACCCTAGGGATATGCCTATAAGTAATGACTTCAAATGACCTTTCTAATAAATGTACCCTCCGATAGAGACAGAGCAGTATAGGGTTTCTGATGGTGTAAACCTAGTCTAAATGACAAACCACCAATTGTAAGTCCATGAACACTACCAAGTCACGAATGTCCCCGGATACAGCCTCAGTCAAAAGACCTATGACTACTTCATACTCGACGATATTGTTGGTAGCAGGACCAATACAAACTGCTCCTGGACTCACTAGATCGTGTGCAGGGGAATACAGAACCCAAGCAGCTGAAGCAAGGTTCAGGTTATGGCGACAAGCACCATCGACGAAGCTATAAAAAACCATCTGATCCGCATAACCAAAACATGGTATAAACAGTATAGACATTAAAATCAAAACCATATTGAAAGTACCAAAACACATTGAAAAGTCAAATAATGTACATATATACAAGGTACCATACATGAATGATCTAGGCATAGTACCTCTTCAGGTACAACCCACTGCTAGGTTGCCCGAAGCGGACTCCATCATAATCCACGAGCTCGTAGGCCCCTTTCTCTAAAACCTTGGAAACGATAAAAGGACCATACCACATTCATTCAAACTTCCCTTTTCCTAGAGTGTCACGTCTCTGATCATAAGTCAGGACTAGGTCACCTTCATTAAACACACGAGGTTCAACAGATTTATCGTATTGCACCTTGATGTGTTTCTTGTGTGCCTCATTAACCAAGCCAACATCTCATCTAGTTTCGTCAAGGTTGGTTAAATATAAAAACCTTTCCTCCTCGGTAGAAATATTAGGGATAAGTTCAACAACAATTTTCAAATATGGAATCTGACACTGAATAGGTAGGACAACTTCTAGTCAGTATACTAATTGAAAGGGTGTAAAACCAGTTGTTGTTTTCACTGAAGTTCTATAAGCCCAAAGAGCCGAGAAGAGAGTTTGGTGCCAGTTGGATTTGTGATCTCCAATCATCCGACGTAGCATAGTTTTTAAAACTTTGTTAATGGCCTCAACTTGACCATTAGCTTGCGGATAATAGGGAGTTGAGTTTTCATGGCGAAAACCTAACTTAGCACTTAACTCTACCATTATCTGATTCTGAAAATGTGATCCGTGATCAGTGACAATAGACTGAGGAACTCCAAACCTAGCTATTACATGGTTAAAAAGGAAGAGGGCGACAGTCTTACCATCCTTGGCATATGTAGGCATAGCCTCGGCCCACTTAGTGAAATAATCCATGACTACTATGATGTAACCATGCCCCCTGGCTAAGGTAGGCTTACAATGCATGAAATCTATCCCCCATTTGGCGAAAGGGCCAATGGCAATGACGGTGTGTAACAGAGTAGGGTGAGTGCACTTTTTCGGGTAAAAGTGTTGACAGGGTGAGCATTTCTTAATAGCCTCATGATAATATTTAAAAATAGAAGGCTAGAAATACCCAGCACGCAGGATTTTCTGAGCTGTAGCCATCCCAGAAAGATGACCACCACATGCCCCAGAATGGCAGTCATTAAGAACTTGTTCAGCCTCATCATGGGTGAGGCATCGTTGGAGAATGGTATCTATACCACGTCTATACAATGTATCATTGAGGATAAGATAGTACTTTGCATGGTGATGAATGTGGTGATGATCCTCACGAGATATAGTAGGATGAAAATGCTGTGTCTGGAGATAAATGATTAAAACTCCATACCACGGGTTAGTTGTGTTTATTAGGAACAAAAATTCATCTGGGAATGAATCACTGAGCTCAGAATCCGTGAAAGCACAGGGAAGATCACACGTCATCTTGGCAAAAACTAATGACTTCTTTGAAGTAGCTTTGACAAATTCAAGGTCAAACTCCTGGAGGATAACAATCCATAGGGAGTATTTGCCCCCTAGCACCTGACGAGTCAGGATGTAGTACATAGGGTTTTGTTCTGTGAGTACAGTAGTGGTGCGAAGCAGAATGTAGTGACGAAATTTTTGGACAATAATGACTGTAGCCAATGCTAGCTTTTCCACACGCGAGTATCGAGTTTCAGAATCAAGAAGATTCTTACTGGTGTAATAAATCACGTGTTCTAGGCTATTCTAGTCCTCTTGAGCTAAAACCATTCCGATAGTAGTAGTAGAGGCCGCAACATAGAAGAGAAAATCCTTCGAGTAATCCAGGGGGTGTATGACGGGTGAATGAGTCAGAACATGTTTAAGATTATCGAAGGCTCGCTGGGCCTGGTCATACCAGAAGAATGGAGTGTCCTTCTTAAGGAGACACATATGACCATGCGTTTTCTCAGCAAAGTTACATACAAAACGACGAAGAAAGTTTGCCTTCCCTTACAAACTTTGGAGTTCAAGCAGGTTGGTCGGGGCAGGTAAATTGAGTATTGCAGCAATCTTTAAGGGATCAATCCGAATACCATCCTTGGAGATTACGAAACCTAAGAGATGTCCCGTCTCAATGCAAAAAACACATTTGTGTGGATTCAACCATATTTTGTAATGGCGACATCTCAGGAAAATATCTCTAAGATGTCGAGGATGATCTTCTCGTAGCTGTGAATGCGCAGGGAGATCGTCGAGGTAAGGCTCCACAATGTTCTTGATGTCATGAAACACATAGGACATGGCACACTGGAATGTGGCCCCAGCGTTCTTAAGGCCAAAAGGTAACTTCTTGTAGGCAAAGGTTCCCCACGAGCATATAAATGCCATCTTATGCTGATCGGCGGGCAATATCTCAATCTGATTGTAGCCAAAAAAGCCATCCATAAATGAGAAGATGACACTCCCAGCATAGTTATCGATAATCTGATTGATGTGTGGAGTCGAAAAGTTGTCCTTGGGACAAGCTTTATTCAAATCTCAGAAATCGATACAGACTCGAATAGTTCCCTGCTTTTTGTTCACAGGAACAATATTCGATACCCATTTCGTTAGCGGTACAAGATAGATAAATCCTACTTTCAGAAGTTTTTTGACTTCGGCTTTGATAGCCGCAGCCTTTCGCGGATGCACTTGTCCCAATTTCTGCCTAACCAGTCTGGCTGTAGGATAGGTTTTGATCTCGTGGACTACAATGGATGAATCTATCCCAGGCATTTCTTCATAGGACTAGGCAAAAATATCTTGAAATTCTTTAAAAAGTGATTTATACTCTTCAGTTTCATTTATTAAATAGTTTTGCACTATGTGAACATGTTCAATAGTTCCAGACTTGACTGATATGTCGATTGGAATTGTTTTGGTAATGTTGCATAAATTTCCTTCAAACTCATAATCTTGCAACAAGACAGGTGTTTGTGGATTGTCGACAATATCAGCACCCAAGAGAGATATAAAATCATTATCTGCCGAACTAGTATTGGGGAGGAATGAAGATCTGTGATGGTGATCCTCCCATACGGATGCACTTGTATTCATAATCTCTATAATAGACTAGTCCGATGGAAAAGTCTAGGAGAGATAATCTAGAGTAGGAAGCGAAGGTTCTAACCAGTAGGGCAAGTGGTAAGGATCCGAAGCCACCAGATGAAGATCATCCGTAGGAACATCGGAAACAAATTGGATGGCATCATAAACTGCTTCATGTGGGCTGAGGGAGGATGTATCAACAACTTGTTTACCCTTAGGATCATAATTAAATGAAGAGATCATATTGGTTGTTGCCGTTTCTGTGCTAGAAGGGGTTGACAGAAACACGCCCATGAGGTCGGAGTCTTTCAACATCCCTACCCCAATCGACTAGTAAGGAGGAGGGGACTGACCTAGCAAAGGGATATTATTCGTCGTAGGAGTGGTAACATCCAAAGTACATAAATCAAGTTGATCAATTGTTACAATTTTCCCCAAATGTGGAAACTAGAGGGTTCTAAATACCGTCGAAGCGATAGCGGTCATAGCATAAAACCAGTTTCTTCCTAAGAGAAGATTATAGTCTAACAAGGCATCCACTACTTCCACTTGAATGGAAACAGTTTTTCCCCCCAGCTCAACTAAGAGGGATGGCATGAGACCATAGGGCTAGAAACCTCTTCCATCAAAGGCTTTTAGTTTTGTCGGTGATTTTACAAGCTCAGGAGAGCCAATGGCTTTCCAACAGGACAAAGACAAAATAGAGGTTGAAGCATCTTCATCTAGAACAGTCCTAAAGAAAATTTTCCCAACTACTCTAGTTATGACTTGAAAAGCTAGTTGGTGAGGTAATACAGGTTTAAGGTTCTCCGGATTAAAATGAATCAGATTTGTGTCACTTGGGTCTGTGGCTCCCAAAGCGGTTAATAAGTTGTTGCGTTGTGTGGGACAGCTTTGGAGCACTTCTAAGGTAGACATTGCACATGGTGCCTGAGCTAGGTCTTCTACAACATTATAGAACTGTGCAGCTCAGGCATTAGCTTTAAAAACAACCTTCCTAAGAGTACTCTTGGGCAGACACAAAATCATGTCGAGATTAGGCTTCTTGATCGTTAGGGGACCATTAGACGAGGATGCGGGAGAACCAGTAGAAGGAGCTTTATCAGGAGAAGGTTTCTCAATTTTCTTCTCCTCCGGTTTGTCATATGACTGACTTTAAGTTGTTAGATTAATAGTTTCCAATGACATCATTCAAATTTCCTTTGTGGAACTAGAATTTCCCTAGTTAGACATGTGGTATACCATTTGTTGCTGAGAAGGAAAAGGATCAGTGAGAACTGCAGGTGCGGGTTTACTCTTTAAAAACTTATTAATTTCATCACGTCGAGGACACTCTTTCATGAAAAGATCACCACCACACAATAGTAGGGATACTTAGCTTTCCTTTTTCCTTTATTGTCATTCTCCGGTGCCGTAGGTTTGGGGTTTTCCTGTTGGTTTCTGGGTTTCTTATTTTTACCTTTTCCTTTCTGCTTATTACCGAATTATTGTGTACTTTGAATAGCATTCACCTCGACGAAAACCATAGGGTTGGAAGGAGGAGTGGAAGGATTGGGTTATTTGGTAGCTTTAACCGCTGACGGGGGCTGGATTGAACCAATAACCCCATCAACAGGAGTTTCTGCAGGTGACTTAGCCGGGTCAGTGTTGGGTCGAGGAGCTTGAGGAATGAGGTCATACAAAGTTCCAGACTGGGAATAGACCAAGTCTAGATATTGTGCTCGACTAATGGCTTTCTCTTCAGTAACAACACCCCCCATAGCCACATCTCGAGAAATGGGTGGCAACAAAGATTTTGTAAACCAATCAGCTAAGAGTTGGTCCGAGATAGGAGCTTTAATGAGCCTTCTCCGCCTTCTCCATTCATGAATATGATCTGAAATGTCCATGGAGGTTTTTTAACACAGAGAGGTTAAAAGGTCTGTACCTGTTTCGTATCGAATGGGTAGCTGAAAGTGTGTGAGGAAAACAGTTGCCAAAGCACTAAAATCCACAAACGAGTGTCGTGGAAGTTCGATGTACCACTTCGCGGCCGTTCCAGTCAAAGTGCATTGGAAGAGTTTTAATCAAATAGAATCATCCATCAAGGAATTGGATGAACACCATAGATGGAAAGTCATAACTTGAGTTTTGGGATCATCTCCCTGTTTTCCATTGAATTTCACGATATCCAATGGTAACTTGACTAGAATGGGGGGCCACTTGGGATTATGTTGAATGGGGTCATTGATCAACTTGGAAAAATCAGGCAAGTCCAAAGTTGCTAGGAAAGGTAACTGATGATTCGGTTCAACATACTGGTAATACTGATAAGGCATGTAACCACCAGTAGGACCATAAGTGGATTGGTACACAGGCTGTTGAAAAGGCTGATGAGACGATGAACCTCCAAAAGATGGACCTGCAGGGTTAGGGCCGCCCGAACCACCAGGGCCATTCAGAGGATTAGGAGGAGGACCACCAGGACCTTTGGGGCCACCGGGACCACTAGGACTACCGGGACCACCAGGGGGAGGACCACCAGGAGGAGGACCTCCAGGACCACCAGGACCCGCAGGGGGAGGACCTCCATAAGGCGGCCCTCCGGCACCTCCAACTGTATGAATATGTATTCCTCCCATTGCTGGCATGTAGGACCAGTTGGGTTGCCCCCATGGAGTAAAAGTATTTCCAGGATATGGAATTCCAGTGTATGACATGCCTATAGGGGTAGATTGATAATTCACATTTCCTATAGGTACTTGATTTGTTGGGTAACCATACCCCCAGGAAGCTTGACTAATGACAGGTTGTGCCCCTAAGGGTTGACCTAATCTCAATGGAGGGTTAACTATATTCGTAGGAGGAACGTAAACCGTGGATGTGCCGACATTAGAGGCCTGTCTATTATGAGTAACAACTCCATAAGAACGTAACGTAGATCATGTCGGGGGTTTCCCCCTGCCACTATAAGGTACTGATACAACAGGAGTTGAAGGTTGCCCCCAAGCCCTAGAAGACCTAGGAGGACTAGAAACAGACTTAACATTTGCAACCGTGGGATCAGAAGTTTGACCTGGGTGGGGTGGAGTCTCAATAGGATCAATAGGTTTCATAGAATCAACTAGTGAACGATATCCGTCTCTCCAAGGGTTTGTAATATGGGGAGGAAGAGCTGACATAGGTTCTTTATGAGGGATAGGGGTTGCCAAGATAGTATGCAGTCTTTGCATTCTCTCTTGAAAATCTTGTGCACGTTGAATAGCTGATTGAATTTGTCTATATTCCTCTTCACTGTGTGAAGGATGTTCAGGAGAGGGCCTATGTACTCCAAATGAAGCAATGTCTTGTCCCATAGAGGTTCCCCAAAACAGAGCATCTGGACCATAATCCAGACAAGCAAGGCTATCAACACGACCTTCCACAGGGCCATGGAAAGAAGTGTCATCGATAAGAGGTTGTTGGACCAAGGGAGTAACGTAAGAAGCGAATTGGTCTCCATTTTCTACAACTAGGTTCTCTTCCACATGGGAAGTAGTTGTAGCTCCTTGGTCAGTAGCTTCCATAAGACCTTCTCCTGTAACGAGAGGAAAGTCAGGTGTTAAGCCCTGTGTTCTTCTGGACCGTCTCAAACGAAACTCAGCCAAATTGCACAGTCACTAATCTAACCTAGGGTCTCAAAGCTAAGAAAAAACACAACAAAAAAAAACTTTCTCCTACTCAAGCTACAGGCCAACAAGCAAATTCAAATGATAGGATGAGCTCAAATGGTCGGTCTCTCACCAGGATTGTCAAGTAGGTGCAACTCGCGATATACCACAAAGGTACGTGTGTAGTAATCTCCCCTAATGTTTTTTTCGGTGTATTGCTCCACACAAGATGACCAAAGGGCTTTTCTCAAATAGATAGGGTATCCTAGTGGGGTCTCCCGATATACTCAAGGTACGTGGGAGCTCAAATCGGTAGTAGTGCTATCTAATGCACAACCATTCACAGGGGGCCTTCCAATATACAATCGAGTACATGAAGTACCTTTCTATATACCTCAAGGGTGCGTGAAAGGCCGTTCAATATACCGATAGTACATGGAAGAACCGCGCGAGTCCTGGGATGCAGTGCGGACAAGTAACAACATCTCCTACGCTTAACGACGCCCAAACACGTATCTAACCTAGCACTCAAATTTCTATACAAATTTTAAGCCTATAACTACTGTTAATTTTAAAGTGGATGGTTAGGTGAATGCATGAGGTTTTGACAGAAAAGTAAAAACCATGCAGATATGAAATGCAAGTTCATTGACTTTACCATTCAGTATGCCTAATTACGGGAAGGAGAAAGAGTGTTTTTCTTTTCAATTTTGCTTTAATACAAAAAAATTCCCAAACAACTATACTAAAAAATCCTTTTTCCGAGCATACAATCAAACAACACTTTTCTTCAAATCATCTCTTTTGAAAGCACACAGGTAGGGTAAGATCTCTTTTCAAATGAAGAAGAAAGGTAAAAAACACTCAAACATGCATATGCAAGCTATACTTTCGATTTTTTCTAAAGCATGGAAAGATCTAACTTAAACTATTGATACTTTTTCCTTTTGCTGAGATAATGATGCAAAAGAGACAAAAGAACAAAGGAGCCATGAAAGCTTGTGAGGCTAACTAGAGATCCAATGGCTTAGGCTCAATGAAATAATGACCTAATATCAACAAATTTTATTTTTAGGGCGAAAATAAGTCTTTCTCACACTTAACAATAAATTGAAACAAGAAAATTGATCTAATGGAGTCTTTCTTTTCAGTGCTATTCTATAACAAGCAGAGATCTAATCTGACCTATAGTTTCCAACTAACTCCTTTCAAGGAAAAAAAACCTACAAGCAGTAATGAATGATGAATCTAACCTAGCTTTTTGATTTGAACAAAAAAAAAAATTCCACACAAAAATTCCAGATTTCAATCACTCAAGCAAGTTCAAACAAGTGTGGAAAAAACCAATTGAACACACAAAATCCAAAAAATCACAATTTTTTTGCAAAATCTTGAAAAAAAA
This sequence comes from Pseudotsuga menziesii, assembly GCA_001517045.1. Taxonomy (NCBI): domain Eukaryota; kingdom Viridiplantae; phylum Streptophyta; class Pinopsida; order Pinales; family Pinaceae; genus Pseudotsuga; species Pseudotsuga menziesii. Next base: position 62,591 of record LPNX010227167.1, on the reverse strand, counting down.
TCAAAGTCTGGGCTAGGCCTACCTGGCATTGCACAGAAGAAGTTGTTGATAGAGCGATTTTGAGGCAGAACCACTTCTTGCTCACTTGACTCAGGCGGTGGCGCCACCTATTGCTAACTGGACTCGGGCAATGGCACTACTTCTTGCCAAAGGCACATGTGCGGTTCTCTGTAACAACCCAGAACACCAGGAGAGCGAAATATTAAGTTAGAAATGCCAAAAAATTCATAAAAACTGATGAATCAACAACAATACAGAGCATAGAAAGTCAAGGTGGCTCAGATCTGAAGATTTCAAACCAAAACTTCAGTAGATCAGATGTAGATCTGACTGCAAAGATAGGAGGATGGAGCTTGGATTCAGACAAGAGTAGTTTCAGAAACCGAGGAAGAACAAGACAGATCGATTCCCCAGTGAAGTCGCCAAATTTGTTATCAAGAATATATCACCTTCTGCGAACAGAAGCCGTTCCTTTGGTCTGAATGGTTCAGATCCAGAACAAATGAGTGAATAACTTGGTTGAAAACTTTCCCTAAACATTATAGACGCCTGGAATGTAGCTCTGATGAAGGACCTGTATACCTGTAAAACATATCAAACATACAAAGACATCAAAGCTACCAGAAAATCATCTACACATCCATATTAGTGACTAAGGAATCCAATAACATATATGTGAGATTAACGCAACAAACATGTGGGAAGGAAATCAACTTTACATTAGAAAATAAATGAAAGAGCTTACAACCATGTGCCTTAGTGTCGATGCACTCCTTCACAAGACTACCACCTCGTCCCCGATAGCTCCAACTTGCTCCACAATTGCTCTCTAATGGATTAGGCCAGTGTATCAATTCAACAACATAACTCTACTTTTCATCTCTCCCCCTCAACCATGGAGTATGAGCTTGTATTTATAGGGCTCAAATGGATAGGAATGGTTGAGAGATTGGTGGGTGACGTGGCCATAAGATCCTACAAAGAGGGATCTCGACCTTAACCAACCCAGGTGAGTAGGGATAAGGTTAGACATGAGGCTCTTGTTCTAGAAGCCTCTAGAAACCTCCTTTTTTCACTTTTTACCAAGGGCACTGCTTATACCCCTTTATGACAGAGCGGTGATGGGTAAGAACCGCGCCAACAACATAGGTTAAAGGTGGTGGCACTGCCTGGTTTTCACACAATTAGTGCGGTGTTGAACAAGGTACCGCTTATCTGCGTGAGAGTAAGAGCGGTGCTACAATTTTGTATGTTGAAACCAACACCTAGAGCATGATTCTCTTCAAGTTTGGGATTTGAGGGAAAATGTCTATGTTAGGGATCCTATCACATGCGAGTGATAGATTTTGAGTGCAACAATGTTCTCCACATCGAGGAGGTTTCTTGCTTGGATAACAACCCTCGTTAGAGGAGGGGAATTTAGCATTCTAGAGGAGGATGTTGATCCCTGGACAACATTGGGTTGCTTGGATGCTTACATGGAGGGTTGGAATTTACTTGGGGATAGCCTTGAAATGAACACATGTTCATTTTCTAACAAATATTCAACATAAGGAGGACAATAAGCATAAACCATACGTGGCAAGTAATACAAATAATTGAATAAGAGAAAATATATGATAGATTGATATATATGTTTACAATACCATCGAGTGATTTACTTAAATGCATTGACTAATCACCATGGTTGATAAGCCATGTCCCTTCATTAAGTCATGTCTTTTAGATATAATGTCACATTCATTTATTATTTTTTATTATATTTATTATTATTATTATGTATTAATGTCTGTGTGTATATATTCATGTTCATCACATTGTCTTCCCCTTTAAAAATGCTTTGTTCTCAAAGCATATTTATAGAAAAGCCTTATGTCTTTGTTTTGGCTTGTAATGCATTCTCATTATTCTTTGTTTTTGAAGATGTGATGGTCGATGATACAATCTTCTTGGCACTGGGCATAATTGTTGAATTGTGGAAGAGTCTACCCAACCTAATTTGATCTTCTGTTGAATATTGCATTTATAGGATTTCCAAGACCAACCTTTACCACGAGACTCATTTGTCCTAGTATCAATATTCTTTGGAATATGGGTCAATTGTTTATGTTTGTAGAAATGTTGACACATTAGTCAGTTAAGGAATTGACTCTTGTGATCAAGATGTCAATAAGATGTCCTCATGACCTAATATCTCTTCTTCATACTTGTAATGTTTTCTTGATTCATTTTTTGCAGTATGTCTTCATTACACACTTGTGTTACTTTGTTGACCATTAAATGTTTATTGGTAAGATGTTTGGATTTTCCATCATTCATACTTCCATGTGTGAAAATATCTCTACTACAACTTGATTTTCAACTTTAAACTTTGTGATGTAAATTAGATATGTGATGCTTCTTTTCTCCATGGTTTGGGCTTTTACATCTAATGACTCACTCATTCAAGTGGATTAGTCATCGCTTATTTATCAATGAATGATCCTGTTGCAGCTGCAACTTTTCCCAAATTTCTAAAAATTTTGGACCCTCCTTGTTGATTTTCTTGAAGGCCGTTGGTTCCCACTCTGCTACACGTTTGGATTGTTTGAGGCCAGTTTTTCTTGCTTTTAGGGAATTTGTTTGGGTCTGCGAATGTTTTGGACTGTAGGACTTAGCAGGTTTTATGATGTTTTATCGTTGCCGAGGTTTGTCTGAGGTTTAAAATGGGATTTTCAGTTGCCTCTTTTTCGGAGGTCAGTTAGACATTGCATCGATAATTAAAGCCTTTCACTGATCTTGCTTTTCATTGTTGAAAAAAGATCTCGCTTTGCGATGTTTCAGAAGGTATTATGACTCTAATCGGAGGTCAAAGGCTGATTGAGGTCTGCCGTTGCAGCCCCAGAATAGAATAACTGCCTGTCGAAATGCTTTTCCTTTCGCCGATGTCCTGTTATATTTTTCTTCGATGTTGACTAGTCTGCGGATTTTCTTGACCATATCACTCCCGCCGTTGCGGCTATGTAGCCCACTAACTATTTGATGCTTCAGAAGATTCGACCCCTGACGTTTCATCGTGCCTTCTTCTTGGTTGTGTTCCGGAACCCCTAGATTGTAGGTCACCCACCGTTGCGGCTGCGTAGCTCACTAACCGACCGATGTCAAGTGTTCCGATTTGCCGATGGGGGTTTTTATGTGCTCGTTTCTTAATCGTTTTCCCGCCGATTGTTATGAGCTCGTAATTGTTTTCGTAAATGACCGGTGTGCCTTGTTTTTTCAGGTTGAAATTTGCACATGAAAACCCAACTCTGGTTTTCTCTTCTTTAAGTACTCATTTTATTGATATTATGGTTTATGTTTATTGAAGATAGTCGAAATAAATGATGAGTTCTCATTTGATTGCAGACAGACATGGCAGATTTTCTCAGATCCCTTTGAAGATTATTGCGGCGAAGAAGATGCAGTTGGAGGACAAAGCATGTTAAAGCATAAGGCAACATAGTTGTTGCTTGAGGAGGAAAATTATAGGGGTCTGAAGACGGACTCAGGAATGGTAGAGCGTAATCATTAAAGAGCAAAGGCCCAGGCTTGGGCGGTTCGTCAGTTACCTAGCTATGCCCGTTTTATAAAAGTCTTTATTTGAACGTAACATTGAATGATGAGGATTCGCAAAATGACAAGACTGGAGATTGAAACGGTTTTTGGGCAATCAAAAGGTTTTGAGCTGGCTCTTGTATAAATATAGAAAAGAGATAGTGGGGGAGGGGATTTTTCCCAGTGAGACTTGTGAACTACTTGTTGTAAGAGGAACTATTTTGTTTTGCAATAATAAATTACAATTTTTCCTGTTGGAGAAAGTGTCGTGTGGAATGTTCAAATGTGATGAAATGAACAATGTTGAAGGGGAACTATTTCATTTTCAGCTATGTTTCATTAACTGTGAGATCGTTCTAACTTTCTGAACCTATGTTCTTGTATGAATGTTCTCTGGTTTATTTTGTGATAATTTCCACTATGAGTAATGAATGTTTTAACAGACCACGAGCTATCTTCTTGTGCATATATTTATTCATGTTTATGTGTTTTGATTATAAGAACAACTATCTATGATTTAGCTTAACATATGAGCAGTAATACATTACTCATTAATTGATAATCTTGCTCCCTAGGGATAGCTTAGTTAATATTGTTTTCAGTTGCATGTGATTTAGATGCGAGAGAGTCTAAGACAAGAGGTAAGAACCTGCGCGTCACATTGTGACCACTCCTCATATTCTTTATCAATCTGCATCTTAGATAGGCACTTGCATATCATACTTAAAGTAAAAATACAAAAATATACACGGTGGGCCGGGCCACAACTAGTAAAACCCTTTGTGTTTGTTACTTGACCTACGGTAGCCGGACCACAAACCGGACGGATTCCCCATACCAAACAGTCACGGGCTAGTTGGGAACGTTGACTAGGGAGAATCCCTTGCTGCTGTTGCCTATGAATTTCCAGGCCTCAACAGTTTCTGGTGCTAGAAGGAGGGCCACCAGTGCATGGCTAGCCGGGGAAATTCATTTCCTCAGAGTTACTCCACCAATGATAGTTTTGAAAGTAGTTTATTTCCCGTTCCAGATACTGAAGAGAATAGAGAACATTTGTTTTCTGTAGACAACCAAGTAATTAATGATCTGAGTAGACATACACGGGCCTATGTAAAGAGCATTGGAGGATTATCCACTATCCTTGATTTACCCCGAAGAGAATACAAGAAGAAAGATCGTCCCATCTTGGAAGATTCAGTGTTGGTTGGAGATTTGGAAGAGTTAGTAGAAGTAGCATTACAGGAAGTTGTTCAGCCTTTGAATCAAGTAGGCCCAAATACACCTTATTGTTCTCCTGTGCATACTCCTGTTCCCTCACCTCCTCACTCTCCACCCAGACTCATGGCAGGCGTAAATTCAAATCAGCCGCTTAACCCACCAAATCCACCACCTGCTTGGAAAGCCAGATCACCCTTGAACTTAACACCCCCATTGCATGACTTACCTCAAGCTTTTGAGAAGATGCTGCCCAAGTTTGATCCAAATGAGAAGATGTTAGTAGATGACCATTTACAAAGTTTCTATTTGGCAATAGAAGGATTAAGGGCTGGGGAACATGAGGATGTAGTTTGTAGACTTTTTCCGCATACCCTTAAAGGAGCAACAACATCATGGTATTTTGGTTTGCCTACAAACTCTATCCCAGACTGGGATACGTTTGAAAGGATTTTCAGAAGTAAATATGCAACCCAAAAAACTCATGTGGCTCTCATGAAAGGACTGTGCGCGTTAAAGAAAGAAAGAAAAGAAAAGGTGCATAGTTTTACCCAAAGATTTGCAGCTTATCTTAAGAATTTTTCTGAAATTGACAAACCCTCGGATAAAGTTTTGATTGAGTATTATACTTCAGCTCTAGGGCCTGATTTGGCCATGTTTGCCAAAATGAAAGCCAAACTTACGCTAGCAGAGACTTATGAAGAAGTGAAGAGAGTAGAGGATGAAAAGGAAAGCATCGAAGATTATGTTGAGCAGTCAGGAAAAAAAAATGTTGGGAGAAAAGCTTTGTTATTTACTAAGCCTAAAGAGGAGCAATCACCCGATTTCGAAGGAATGGCGAAGATGATGCAGAAGCTCTCTAACAGAATAATAGACTTGGAAAAGGAAAAGGAAGCCCAGAAGTTTTATAAGCCTTATTACAAGAAAAGAGAGGATAACAATCAATCCCAACCCCCTCCACACAGTCTTGCATCGATGAACTTAACGGAGGTGGGGATGGATAACTTTTTCACTTTTCACCAACAACCCCATTCTGAAAAGAATTGTCCTCAATGGATAAATTCAATGATGTTGGTAATGAATTAGCTGTTGGATTCCAAATTAACTGAGGATAATGATGAAGAAGGAAAATACAACAATAAATCAACAGAAAAACAAGAGGACGAGGCCATGGTTTTATGGGACTGTGTATTGTTGTTTGATACTGAAGAAGAAAAGGACCCGAGACATGAAGATGTCTTGTAAACAAATGTAACGACAAGAAGCCAAGGGTTGATTAAGGAAAACAGTCTTATGCTCCCAAAGATTAAGAGACTTCAAAAGAATATAAAGAAATTTCAAAAAAACACCTCAGCTAATAAAATTTCGGAATTTACCACCACCACTCAAAATCTGAGACAGATCAACATGCCTACTAAGCCCATTGAAGAGAAGATAAATAATGTTAAAACAAATCTCACAGAACATAAGATGGATTATGACATCGTGGAGGATATAAAAAAGGTAAGGGAAAATATCTCGTTATTTGAGATGTGCAATGTGCCGCAGCAGAAAGAAAAGTTATTGAAAGCACTTGAAATATTAGAGGAGAAGCTTCCCACTGAAAATCAGCCCCAAGAAGAAGAACTTGGTGAAGCAAGTGTGGGAGGTAAACCTAAATGCAAGACTCCACCTTTTCTCCTTACTTTTGAAATTTTCAACCACAATGTGCACAACTGCCTAGTAGACTCGGGGGCATCAGTAAATGTTATGCTGCTGCCGGTCTGCAAAAAGATAAATGGATAACCTAAACCATCTACCTGGAGGGTCATTCAGTTGGACAGAACGAATGTGAAGGTAAATGGGGAAATGGAGGATGTTCTCATTCACTTATCCTCAAATGATAAGGTATGTCAATTCATTGATATTGTAGTAGCAGACATACCTAAGGCTTATGGACTTGGTTTGAGCAGAGATTGGTCGGCCAAGCCGAGTGGATATTTTGCTTCGGACTGGTCACATCTATGGCTACCTTATAAAGGAAGCCCAAATCAAATTAAAGTTTTAAGAGAGCCCCACATGAAACACAATGTTACTCAGTTCGAAGGTAAAAATGAACTAGTGAATTCTGTTTTGGGAAATTACTTCATTGAGCTAAAACCGGGAAACTATCAAGCGGAAGAAGACAATGATACATCAGATGCTTAGCCTAATCTCCTTCGGTTTTCATAGGCTGATGAAATCGATTGTAAAATAGTAGACTTAGCTCTAGATGTAGATGTTGATTCATGCACAATAGTGATAGGCGATTTTTGGACGCTTTTCTTTGATGGGTCTAAAACTTTAGAAGGGTCAGGAGCCGGCTGTGTCCCGATTGATCCCAAGAAGAATAAACATTTTCTTTCATGTAGGTTAGATTTTGAATGCACCAATAACACAGCTGAATATGAAGCATTAGTTTAGGGACTAAGAAAAGCAATTGAGTTAAAGGTAGAAAATCTGAAAGTGTATGGGGCTTCTGAAATAATTGTAAAACAAATTCGAAATCAAATACATTGCATTTCCCCTGATTTAAAAGCTTATCAAAATGAAGTATGGCATTTGCTTAAATGTTTTCATGCATTTAATATTGTATCGATTCCTAGACTTAAGAATGCGGCAGCTGACTTGTTGGCCACCTCAGCTGCGAGGCTTGTGCCCTCTAATAACCGGTGTTCTATTGAATTGCTTTTCAGGCCTTCGGTTCCAGATATGATTACCAATTTATGAGTTTTTGATGATGATCAACAGATTCTAGAATGCCTGACAAATGACGAGACCTTCAAAGGGGCAATTATTGATGATGAAGAACATCAGGCCGAGCTAAAATTCGATAATTTTATTCCTAAAGGAGTCAGGACTTTAGAGCGAATGTTTGATCTAAACGAGAAATTCAGAAGGCCAGTGAATGTGAAGACTTATAGCTTGTCTCTACAGTTCGAGTTGATTAATTTAGGGACTGAAATTGAGCCTAAATATGTGAATTTGGGAAAGTGTTGCTCTCTAGGTGAAAGAAATAAGTTCATCGGTCTGTTCAAACAATACAAAGATGTTTTTGCCTGGACGTATGAATATCTGAAGACATATGACACCAATATTATTCAGCATGTTATCCCCATCCGATCTGGGGTCAAGCCCTATCAACAGCCTTTAAGGAAAATGCATCCAAAACTAGAGCCTCTAATTCAAAATGAAGTAAAGAAGCTGTTGGATGCTAAAATTATCTTCAAAGTTACACACTCGGAATGGGTTTCAAATCTGGTACCAGTAAGAAAGAAATCTAGAGAAATTAGACTACGTGTGGATTTCAGAAACCTAAATCGCGCTTCGGATAAAGACAATTATCTTGTCCCACCCATGGAACATATATTGCAAATGGTTTCGGGTTTTGAATTATTTTCTTTATTAGATGGATTCTCTGGCTACAATCAAGTGTTAGTACCTAAAGAAGAGAGACTTAAAACTACATTCAGAACTAGATGGGGGACTTTTGCTTACAGAAGGATGCCCTTTGGACTCATAAACGCTGGAGCTACTTTCCAGAGGGCTATGGACATATATTTTTGCGGTCTGATTGGCCGCAGTGCTGTAGTATACCTCGATGACATCACAATATTGTCAAAGAAAAGGGAGGAACACGCATTCCATCTAAAACAGATTTTTGAATGCTGCCGAAAGTATGGTATCTCATTAAACCTCAAGAAGTGCGTGTTTGTTGTTACTGAAGGTAAGTTATTGGGTCACGTGGTTTTTAAGAAGGGAATCTCCATAGACCCAGAGAGGATCAAAGCTATTGAACAGATTCCGTTACCCCATAATAAAAAATGCATGCAATCATTTACGGGGACAATAAATTTCGTGTGAAGGTTTATGCCGG
>LPNX010227167.1:1498-53041 GCA_001517045.1 Pseudotsuga menziesii | reverse complement strand
GGCCCACACTGTTCAAAGATGCACATGCCCATGTCAGAAAGTGCGACATCTGTCAAAGGTGTGGTGGAAGACAAGTTAAAGCAGCAGGACCATTAAAGCATGTGATGATAACAGAACCTTTTGAGCAGTGGGGAATGGATATCATTGGAGAGATAAAGCCAAATTCTTCCTTACAACACAAGTATATTTTGGGGGCAACCGATTACTTCACTCGTTGGGTCGAAGCCATTCCGTTGCGTCAAGTGAATGAAGATGCGATCATGAACTTCTTGCAAGATCATATTATGACCAGGTTTGGAGTTCCAATTTCTCTAGTTTTCGATAATGCTACTTATTTTTCCTCTATTAGATTAATTGCATTTGCTCATGAAAAAGGAATTAAGTTGCATTATTCTACAAATTATTATCCACAAGGAAATGGTTTGGCAGAATCTACAAACAAGAATCTGATTAGAATCTCAAAAAAGACTATGATAGAAAACCAGAGAAGTTGTCATTCAGCATTACCAAATGCTCTTTGGGCTGATAGGGTCACCCCCAAGACTTCTTTAGGTGTGTCCTTGTATACCCTTGTTTATGGAAAATAGGCCATTCTACCCTCCAATATCATGCTACCTTCTTCCATAATAGCTCAAGAATCAAGTGTATCAGATAATGAAGTCTTGCAGATGATGATACATAATCTTTTGAAGGCGGAGGAATCTAGATCCAAGGCCAGAGAACGTTTTAAACAACAATAGGAGGTAGTGAAGAGGTGGTTTGATAAGTACAAAGTTGGAACAAAAGAATTTGAAGTAGGAGATTTGGTTCTTAAGTGGGATCACCCTCATGATGAGAAGGGAAAGCACACGGAGTTTCAATAGTTATGGGTAGGCCCTTTCTAGATTGCAGCAAAACTTGGCCCCTCAACCTATAAATTGCAAGATTTACAAGGATGGGAGGAGAACTTACCAGTAAATGGTTTTGTTCTTAAACCTTATTTTTCTTGATTTTTGCTTTATTTTGTTTTGTTTTGTACATAAATAATTGATTTGTTTTTCCACTTTGATTTGTCCTTTTTTTTTTTTTACTTTAGTTTTCTTCTGATTTCAATAAAAGAAGCAAACTTTTGGTGGCATGGAGAGCATCAGAGCCCTTGATAAACTGAGATTTTTTGGGCATTAGACTGTATCTTATTGTTTGAATATGATGGGATTTCTTCTAGCAAGTAGTTTTCCTAAATGTTTATGAACACATTGAAGTCCAGCGTAATCCCAAAACGATTCATCGAAACCAAAACGATTGCTAAGATGTGAGAAAGCTTCTCTAATTAATTGGAGCTTGAAGCTTTTTTTTAAGAAGAGCCGAGGAGAATACTACAATGAGATTGGTTTTTCATTTCATAATTTAAGGGGATTGGAAATGGTATATTACGAAATTATGCAAATTTTTTTATTAAATGAAGTTTAATCAAATGTGAGATGGAATGAGAATCATAAGAGTATAAATTTACATTTTAAATATTGCGTAAAAAACATTAATCTTGTTGAATATGGTTGAATCTTGTAAAACTCAATTGTTTCATTGCCAAACTTATCAAGTTAGTTAAACTTGTCGAGTATGGTTGAGTCTTGCAAGAATCAATTGGTTCATTGCCGAACTTATTGAGTTATTTAAACAAGTATAATAAGTTTCACTGAGACTTTGAATTCTTAGTTTATCAATTGAAGTCAAACTTAGGAGTAGTTCAAAGGCTTGGTAAGTATTGTTTATGAATGTCTTCTCAATATGATTCAAGACTTCTAATGTGTTGAGCATCCACCAATTATCAAGAGGTGGGACGTCATGTCACATTTATGTCATATGACCTTTAAACAACATGTTGTAATCTCACAGATCACATAAGGTTACCAATAATACACATTTATAAGCATACAGACATATTAGAGACAAGAGATAAGGTACAAGAGTAAGAATAATAGATTATATTATAACAGATGAGTTCATACAATACACAAAACTGAATTGAGTTCTTCACTGGCTCAACAGCCTAATATATATAATTTACAAACGGTTACAAATAAATACCCGTCGGTTCGATCAACATACATGACCTTAGGTGGCCAACCTAATCTCTAATTAGTCGGTCGATCGACTTAGTCAGCTGGTCGACTAGCTCCTTCAACATCTCCCCCACGAAAAAAACTGTTCTTCGTCCCGAAGAACAAGGGAGGTACTCAAAAAAATCTTCGGCTGTCTAAGTAGTTATTTCGTCTGTTTATTATTTTATGGGCTATGAAGTCAGATGGTCGGTCATTTCTGTACACCGACTTCGACAATTGCTTCTGCTGTCACAGCCAGCTGATGTTGGAATTCTGTCCAACTTTGCAATACTTTTTGGATGTCGATTGTTAATGTTGTAATGCTTGACAATGTCAACATATTTTCTTGAATGGAAAGGTCTGCTATCCTTTCCATGTCGGGACCCAAAAACTAGTCTTTTTCTTCTGTCGTCTCTAGAATTCATTTCATTTACAGATAGATGATATCTAGTTTGTCTAAGCTCGGAATTGCCTGTTGCACCCACTGGTGTGCTTGTACCTCAAGCTTCTGCAGTTTATTTGTCTCAAGCACGATTTGATTTTCAATGGTGCTCCTGAGTGCTTCTTCTGTGCTCTTCCTCTTCTCCAGTGCTTGGATGTCCTGTCGTGTCTGTCGGGTCTGTTGGAATACTTGCCCATAATAAGCAGGCCAGTCCCATAATACTCCTTCTGTGATGGTTGACTCCTGCATGTGATCTTGAAGCACTTTGTAAGCTTCGGAGAAAGTTGTATGCTGCTGCATCAGTAGTCGAGTTGTTTCTTCTTTTTTCTCTTCTCTGGTGTTCTGCATCTGTGTTTGTAGTGTCGACACCACACTTTTGAACAACTGATAGGATTTCTCTAGCGGTTTGTCGGTGTCGACCTCTGCTGGTCCTGGTATCACAGACTGCGCAAGGTTTCTGCATTTGTTTAGGAACTCGACTTGTTCTCTTTCATTGTCGTTGATCTCCTTGCGTCTATTCTGGCTCCTTATTTTTTCTTCAATAGCCAGTGTTTCCAAGAGTTGTCCCAACTCTCCATCCCTTGACTTTGTTATGTCGACTGCAGTGGTCGACCCAAGTTGGCTTATGTGAACTGTTGTTGCTTGGGGATGATGGTCCTTCTTCTTTTTGTCTCTCTTCCTCTTATGCTTTTGTTCTGCTTGCTGCTGTACTTGTGTACCTGTAAGAGTGAGAATTTTCATCGCTGGGTTGTCTGGTTGCTGACCTGTAGTGGTGAGGGGAACTTCTGGTTGGGTCTACGGGATGAGTGTTACTGCTGGGTGTGTATCTGATGGGTTTTGTACAGATGGTCCAGGTACAGATGTCGTTGGTACTGATGGCTGTGGTAGAGGTGGTTCAGGTGCAGTTGATTCGGTTGCAGGTTCTGGGTTGGGGGGTGGTGGTGGTGATGGTGAATGGTCGGGTGTGATTGGAGTAGTGGGAATGTGATCGAGTGATGGGTCATCGATCTATGGGGGTGAACCTTCCTGGATGTCGAAGAATAGTTCATCAATCTATCGATTGATTTCATCCCTGTTCTCTTCCTCATTTCCCGTCAGTTCATTAGATGGTGGAGGGTTGTCGATGTCGGTCAGGATGATGGATGTAGTTTGACTTGCAACAAATTCAGCTGTGTTGTCGGGGTTTCTTGTAAATGTTGATTTTAAAGTTGCCACAGTCCTTGGCCTTTGGGGTATTTGGACCGATTGAGGGATGGGTAGTCTAGATACACTAGTTTCAAACATAGGCGCTTTGGTGGTGATCTTTTGTACCGAAGTGAGTAACTCAGTTTGTTTTTCAATGTATGCCTAGAAGTCTCTGTCACGGTCGAACCTTTCCTTCAAGGTTTTCGACATAGCATTTTTGCATATGTCGACTGGGCTTATTGAAGGAAGCTTTGGATTTTCTTCCTGTGTTATTTGATTCGGAGACGAGGGTGGGGGTGTTGACACTAAATCAACAACATTTTTCGGCCGTGGAAGTGTTTGTGCTCTTTGCCTTTTTCGGCCACCCTTGTTGTGATCCTGCTTCAACAAAATTTTGGAACTGTGCTTCCACCGGGATTTTATTTGCTGCGGTGTATTCTATGATGTCGACAGTCGTAGCTGCTAATTCGTCTTCATCTTCCGATGATTCCATGATGATAAGCTTGTGCTTTCCCTTCCCCTATCCCTATTCCTGGATTTTTTGCCTCTTCCTTGAAGCTGCTATTTCCTTTGTTAGTTTGCAGATGTTTTCTTTGGTTATAACATATTCGAGGTTTTCAGTTTCTATGTTGACCTCTAGTCCTTCTTCTCCCCCCTGTTGTTGAGTTGGGGCAACGTTTTTCTCAGCTGGTTTGATTATGTGCTGTTCTGTCTGTGTCCCTTCCCTTTGGGATGTCGGTGGTATAATAGTAATATGCAGTCGACTAGTGTCTTCTGCGGGTGTTTCCTTCGACATGAATGTGCTGCTGTACAACCAAAGTTCATAGTCTTCTTCTTTTTCTTGGTCGGTGAGTGGTTCTTCTATTGCTAGGGTTAATTCTTTGGCTTTTGCTGGTATCAACAATTTCGCACCATATTGTCGAGCTAGCTCCCTGAAGATCTCTTCGACTGTTGGGTAGTAGTCGAGAGTCTTTGTGTTTGTTTTAGCACCCTGCATATACCATACTGCAGTATGGTCTAGTTCCAGCTGTATATGTGCAGTCTTTGGCAGACTTCGTCGGATGTTCTAGGGCACCCTCCATCTGGTTGTTTGGATTTTAAGATGTTGGAACCAGATTTCCAATAGCACTTTTCCATTTTCCAATTCCTTTAGTGTTCCAGTTTGGGCGAATGGCTTGAATCTCCACATATGGAATCTTGTGGGTTCTTGGAACTGCTTGTCCCAAATAGGGCACAAGTAGTACATTAATATCCATATTATAAGGGATGGGAACCTTATAATCTCTCTCGACTCCTGACACTTCTCATAGATCCCTTTGAGCATGTCGGTGACATACTCAGCCCAATGTATATTTTCCCTGTGTCGACAATGGTATCCACTGCCTCTAACATGTCCAATTTTAGGTCGCTTCCTCGACCTGTGGGTGTAAGCCCCATTGCTATGATTTTAGCCACAATTTGTTGCGTTCGGGTTTGTATTTGGCTAATCATTAACCCTTTTGAGTTTTTTCCCGATGGTGATCCAGTAAGTTGCTCTACCAGTCCTTCTTTTATGCCGACTGGTACTGGGTCACCATGGTTGGATAAACCAGTCAGTTTATATATTACTTCACTAGATATTTCGACTGGCTTGTTAAAGTAGAATCTGTCATTATGGTATCGGATGATGATGAATTTAACTGCTGTTTCCTTCGTACCTCCAAAACTGTGGTTTATCTTCTCCGCAGCTGGTGTTATTTTCTTGTCGACATAGGCCCATTCCTTGATCTTGGCCAATGTTTTCGCCCATGAGGTCTCTTGAACCTTGGAGTTCTTTATGTTCCTCAACCTCCACATTAATGGGGTCTCCACAGATTGTAGTTCCTTAGTCTTGGTTGCGGCTCTGGTTTGTTTTGGTGCCATTCTGTCGGTTCTGTGTTCGATTTTTCTTAGGGTTTCTTGGTTCTCGATTTTCTGTTTGCTCAGTTGCTCTCGTCATTCAAAATGCTGTAAATGATCCTCTTCTTGTCTAGTATTTATAGGCGATGCGTTTGACGTCTTTGTCGATGGGTGTATTAATGGCGGATGTGATGGTCCAGCGCGATCACTTGAGTTTGCGTTAATTGTGATTTTATTTTTCCGCTCATAGTCATGAAGGCGTGATGTGACTTTCAGGGTCGTTGGTCGATGTCAATCGTGTGAGCGGTCGATGGTGGTATGTCGGTGGGTGTAATGTCGGCTGTCGAAGCGTTCATTTCCTGGCATATTGGTTTTATGGTATTGGTTCTGTTTTTCATTTTTTTCCAGATTTTTATAGTTTTTGTTTAACCGTTATGGTCGTTATATGTTTTTTTTTGAACTGTTTTTATTTTTTGTACCACTTTAGTCGGGCTCCATTAACGAGTTTCCGAAATACTATGCCTTGTAACGTCCTTAGTCAGACTGATCCATTGGCATGAATCTCTTTGAAAACATAAGGTCCCATCCATTTTGTATGTAGATTTTTGGGCTTTCCTTTTACTCGACTGTTGTATAATAAGGCCAAGTCCCCTACCGACATGTTCTTGTTTTTGATGTTACGATCGTGCCATGCTTTTTGTTGTTGTTTCTAGATTTCTTGATGTTATAAAGTGATTAGTTGGTGTTCTTCCAGCTTGCTTAATTGCATCAGTCGGTCTTTTCTTCCTTGTTCAACATTGACATGTAAAATATATGCGATAATAGGTGTTTGTTGTCGAAAATGTAGTGGAACTACTGCTTCTTGTCCATAAACTAGTCGAAACGGTGTTTGGTCAGTTGAACACTTGTATGCTGTTCTGTATGCCCATAATACTGCAGGTATATTTTCGTCCCAGTCATCGTTGCCTGTGTTACACATTTTTGTTAATCCTTTTGTTAATGTTTTGTTAAATGCTTCAATTGCTCCATTCAACTAAGGGTGGTAAGCTGTACTCCGACGGTGGTCGATTTGGAACTGATATGTTAGTGTTTTAATAGTTTTATTAATGAAGTGTGTTCTCTGGTCACTGATTAGGGTCAGTGGACATCCAAATCAGGTAATGATATTTTCATAGATAAATTTGGCAGCTATCTCACTGGAACATGTGTCGACTGGCTCTGCATCTGCCCATTTGGTTACATACTCGATTGCAGTTATTATGTACCTTGCACCTGTTCTTTTTGCTGGTATGGGAAATGGTCCTATGAAGTCAATGGCCCAAATTTCAAATTTCAAGCTTGGGTTTACTGATATCAAGGGCATTTCTGTACTAGGTAGAGGTCGACCCAGCTGTTGACATCTGTCACATTAGCTTACAAACTTTTTACAGTCTTTATGAAGTGTTGGCCACCATAACCCTGATTGTTGGATTTTCTTGGCAGTTGTGTCTACTTGAAAATGTCCTCCCACAGGTCCATAATGTGCTTCGTACATAATATCATTTCTTCCATGTTCTAGTACACACCTTCTGAGGATGTCGTCCAAAGCCCATTTTATACAAGAATCCATTTATTATGCTATATGGTGCAACTTTCATGGCTAAGATTTGTTTCTTCTTCGTATCCATGCCTTTTGGTGCTTGTCCATCTTCTAAAAACTAAGCTATTTCCTGTAAATTTGCTGGGATTTCTTCTATTCGAAATAAATGTTCATCCGGTAAGTCGTCTTCGACTCCTGTTGGTTCCTCTCTTGTGTCGATTCGGGATAAGTGGTCGGGACCAACATTTAATTTTCCTGATCTGACAACAACTTCGAATTCAAATTCTTGGAATAGAAGTAGCCATCGACAAATTCTCCCATGGTGTAAGGGTTTATTGACTAGGTATTTTAATGCCTAGTGGTCGGTATAAAAGATAAATGGATTAGCTAGTAGTAGTGTCGATATTTTTGTAGTGCGAAGACCATTCCTAATGCTTCTCTTTCTGTTGTCGAATAGTTTCTTTCTGCTTTATTAATTTTCTGCTACTGTAAACTATAGGATAGTCCATTCTGTCGTCTCCTTATTGAGTTAGGATTGTTCCTATTGCCAGGCCTGATGCGTCGATGTGTACATGGAATTTAGTCGACCAGTTTGGAAACCTTAGGATGGGTGCTTCGACAAGCTTTCTTTTTAGTTTTTGAAAGGATATGTTGCATTCCTCTTTCTAGTCGAACTCCTTATCTTCTCTTAATAGTTCTTCCAGTGGTTAAGTCATGTCTGAATAGTATCTTATGAATTTTCTGTAATATCCTGTATGACCAAGTAATACCCTGACTTGTTTCGGGTTCATTGGTGGTTTTAAGTTGAGGATAATTTTTATTTTTTGCGAAGTCGACCTTAATTCCTTATTTACAGACAATGTGTCCTAATAGTATACATATAGGGGCTAGAAATATGCACTTCTTGATGTTCAGAGATAGTTGGATTTGTATGCATTGTTCCAACATAAGTCTTAGCCATTTGCAGTGGTATTTCAACGTAGAGTATATTGTCCAATCATCAAAATATATTGCCATTGTTTTGTAAATGTACTCTTGAAATGTTTTGACCACAATCCTTGAAAATACTACAGGTGCATTTTTGAGTCCAAAAGGCATAACCCTGTAAGCAAATGAGCCAAATTCACATACGAATGTTGTCTTTTTCTGGTCTTCTTTAGCTATTGGTACTTGGTTATAACCTAAGAATCCATCTGTAAACGAGTAGCATTCATGTCCTGCAACCTCATTTAGGATTTCATCTGCATAAGGAGTTGGAAATGGGTCTGTTAATGCAACTTTATTTAGCTCTTTGAAGTCGACACAAATTCTTAGCTTGGTTGGATCGTGTTTCTTTGGTTGAACAATTATTGGACTTGCCCATTCTGATTGGTCAATAGGGTAGATAATACCTGCTGCAAGCATGTTATCAATCTCCTTCTTGACTATCTCTTTGTATTTATGAGCTATCTTATATGGTCTTTTCTTTACAGTTCGAACATCAGGTTTAATGTCGATCTTCATTTCACCCATTTCATGTACTAGACCTTTGAGATCCTTATAGTTTCTAGCAAATACATCCTGAAATTCTTTCAGTATGTTTACTATCTCTGTTGTTTGTGCTTCAGTCCAGTAGTCTCCGATTTTTGCTATTTTTGGTCGATCATCATTTGATATGTCGACTTCTTTAATTTTCGCTTTAGCGTCTAACCATTTAGGTGCTTTTGTCTCATTGATTAGTTGACTCCCTTCTTTAAACTGTGAAAATGTAGTAGGAAAGTCTGCTGCAGTCATTCGGTCGGTGTCTTCTTTATCGGTTGTCTCGACTTTGAGTATTGTGTGAATTGGTTTTGTCGTTTTGGCATGGTTTGATTTCCATCTAAAGCTTTTTCGTTTCGGATTTTCATTTTCCATCTCTAGTCTCGTTGACTGTGGTATTGTCCCGGTTTGTATATTATTGCATTTTATTGTCTATGGGTCATATTTTAGGGTTTTGTTCTCTGTCGGTTCTAAAAATGTCTTGATTTGCTTTGCAGTTTCGAACAAGTTTTCATCGTGTGGTATAAAGCTGAAATCTTTGATAAAATTCTCTCTTAGTTCATGCCAAAGGAATGTTTCACCTCGGGCCTCTTCCATTTTGTACCATTTATTTGGTAAGTCAGATAATGTTGATGGAAATAGGTGTGGCCATGTATGCTCATCTTTATATCCAAGTCTTCTCCATTCTTTTTCACATGTTCTTATGTGTTCTTCTGGATCTTATCCTTGGATAAATATAGGTATTTGGGCCTGGTTCGTTAACTTATTTCCTCCAAATATTTCTATGAAGAAAGTTGAAGCTGTTGTCCATGTCTACAGTCTTGATTGATGGGTATCCCACCATCTAGCAGCTTGTCCTATGAAAGTTTCCACTAGACTTTGGAGTCGGCCATGTTCACCAATGTTCCTGGATACTTGCTTTATGTGCATAGCTGGTGATTCTCTTTCTTTATATCTTGGGATTTGTGTGATATTTATATTTGTTGGTTTCAGGGTAGGATATTCCCCAGTTTTCTTTTCAAATATTTTTGGTATGATGGATACCACGAAGCATTGTTTGACTAGTTTCTTTTTTACTTTTTTAATTGTCTAACAACCTCTTGCTTGTGTTTCGTAGTTCTCGACTTCCCAATCATATAATTCTGCATCTGAGTTGTACCCTACTGAATCTTGATTCCCTAAGTGTAGTTCACCATAGATATTAGGTTCTGTGTAGTCCTCATTGTTTTGGATCTGATATAGTTGTCGGATGTCAACTTTTTCGTCAATAGGTTCTATCCAAGGTTCCCCTTGGGATGGATGAATAGGTACTATGAATTTTTGTCTATTCCCNATTTTTCTTCCCCAAGGTCGACCTACTAACGCTGGGAAGGAGCTGGATCCTTCCTTAGGGTCAATAATTTCAAAGTTGACTTTGGTCGATATTCCTTTTATTGTTGTGTCAACATTTCTCCACACTCCAATAGGTTCAATTAGGCCTTGGTCGGCTAGCTTCAGGTATATGCCTAACTCGTATAGTCGAGGTTTGCCCAACTATTCCCAAGTGTCATGAGTCATAATGTTTACTTGTGATCTGAAGTCGAGCACAACTTGTCGGACATGGTATCCTTCAATTTCTAGGTTGATAAGTGGGTCGGCATCACTTTTATCTTTTTGGTTTAGACTGCAGATATTCTTTGTTTGTTTTTCGGTGTTGTTGTTGTGTTTTATTTTATACAATAAGTCGATGAATTGAGATACTGTTTTATCTTTTTGTACTAAGTGTATTAACTCTTTTACTGTGTCTTGTTGTTTATCGTCCTCTTCTTCCTATCGAGCAAATTTTCTAAATACATTTGTTGCATCTTTATACAGTTGTTTTTGTTTAACTGGATCAGAATAATCATTCTTTTATTTTATTTTGCTTATTCGTGGGTTATCATTCCCAATTTTTGTCCCTTGTCGGGTTACGATATGCAAATTATTTGTATTGATAATATCATGTTTTTCTACGCATGACAAGACATTAACATTTTTATTTTTATTTATTTTTTCAAGCATAGTAGGGAAATCCTCTAATCAGTGATCCCCTACTCCACAACTAGTACAGAATTTCAAGTCAGTTCTATCCTTGTATGGACAGTCTGTGTAATGGTGACCTTCTTTATAGCACGTGAAACATGGGATGGGCCGACGTGGTCAGTTGTCGCGATTCCCAGAGAATCGACCTCGACCTCCATATCCTCCACGTCGATTGTCGAACTGGCGCTCATATCGACGACCTTCGTACCTTTGATTATTATAATCATTTTGCACATTGTTTCGTTGCTCATTGTTCTGCGCAACTACGTTAGTCTGGTAGACTGCGTGGTAGTTTTGTCAGTTTTTTAGGTTTAGGTGGCAGTTAACCGTGGCGTGATTCTTCGTTTCACAGATATCACACCAAGATGCTTTACCGTTTTTCATGTTAAATGGGCAATCTTTCGTCGTGTGTTCTTCGTGTTCTTGGCAGATGTCGCACAAACACTTTGTTTGCACAAATCGAACGTCCTGTCGGCTGATATCCTGTCGACAGTTATCTTTTGAATGTTCGGCCGTTGAGCATTTCGTGCACCATATGTCCTGACTCTTAAGGTTTAGCTCTTTTAAATATTTATGCACGATCTCGAGTTGTTTTTCCAGTCTATTATCTATGGGGAATGCTGGAAATTATTCATCCATCTCTACTTGTAAGGCTTTAGTAAGCGCATCTTCGTATGTCTTGAATGTCTCCAAGCTTATATGCCGCCGAATTTTCTGTGAAAGACCTGCAAGAAACCACTGAATTAGCAATTGTTCATCAATTACATAGTCCAGTTGGCCAAGAAGATCCTTCCAGCGTTTGTTGTACTCTCGGACAGACTCTGTTGGCTTTTGTGAAGTTGTTTTTAACTTTTTAGTTGCCAGATGTTTAGCATCTGGAGTTTTAAAGAATGATAGAAATTGCGCTTTAATTTCTGCCTTGGATGCATTGGGGGTTCTCTTAGAAAAGGTAATATACCAAGTTAGAGCTCTTTTCCTCAATGCACCAGTGAATTGTCCCATCTATCTGTCTTCTGCTGTAACCTGGTTGGCCTCCCATGTTGACTTGCAGATGAACAAATCTTGTCTGGGATCTTCGTCTCCCTCATATAGAGGGATATGCGCTGATCCGTGACCCATTTCAGATTCGTTGTCGCTGTCTTCTTCAGGAGGTGGCAGTGGTGGGGGTGGTGGTGGGGGTAGTGGGATGTTTTGTTTATCTTTTTATGCAGAGCTATTGTCGACGAAACTCTCGTTTTCATCGGTTGTTTTGTTTGTCATTTCTTCTCCAACAAGCAGTCGGTCGAGGTCGACTTCTCGTGTCGATGTCCAACTGCAATTGCTTGTCTGCATGTTCGATTTTTCTGTATTCTCCAAAGCTGTATTTGGCAGGGGGGTGCTTCTTCATGTGTCGGGTAAAGTAAGTGGATACTTTGGTTGGAGGGGTATGCTTGAAGCGTGACCCAATTTCCTTCTTCTGGTCATTAGATAAGTAGATGACTATCATTGTTTATCTCATCGTCTAGTCGGCTCCATATACCAAACTCACCAGCTCTTAGTCTGAGGTCCTCTTCGACAATGACTTGTATTCTAGTACTTGGATTCGTTGGAGACAGAGGTCTTATCTCTTGAGGTACTTCTATTTGGAGAGCTTCTCGTTGCTTTATCCACAGATCTTCTTCCATAGGTGATGCTTCTTCATCGACGCCTTCTTCCTGTCGGTCATGACCCGACTTTGGCGGATTTCTCTCTTGGTCTGCCACCCTAGTACTCGTTCCTCTTTGCAGTGCTATAGCTCTTTCTCTTCTTTCTTCCCTCCTCTTCAGCCTCTTTTCCCTCTCTATCTTCTATAAATCCGTCATACCTTTATGTATCACTGTCTGTTCGATTTCCTTTTTAGGCCGACTTTTCATCGCTAGTGATGGTATATCTTTTTAGTCGACTAGAATCCTCTCCACTTTACCCTGACATATGACCAGCTACCCCCCCATTGCCTACCCGACGCTTTAGAAAGTTTTGACAGTTCTGTTTACTTGCTTAGGAAATATTCCCACTCCCTTCGGTAATGATTTTTTCCCACTTCTTTTGTTTCTCCGCCCAGTTATTATTTTGTGGCGGTTCGCATAGCAATGGATGAGGCTCGACAATATGACCCACGCCTTTTTCTACCAGGAACTTGAACAGCAAGGTCAGTAAGGAGCACATGAACTGCTCGGTAAGGTCTGTATATAATTTCTTCTGAACGACTTCTACCGAAGTTCTTTCCTCTATAGCTTGCTCCTCGCAGAAATCGTCGGTGATCTTTTCAAACCACTCCTACAGGTTTGTCCTCCCCCCTCGAATCAGTTTTTCTAGCAGCTATTGGTCTTTATTCGCTTTCGGCTTTTTCATCCAAAAGTTTCTTCAAGAGCTGGGGTACCGATTCTATGAACTTCTCGTGGGTTTCAGTAAAGAATCTTTCTTTTGCTTAAGCAGTCATTAATCTGTTTCTTCGTGCGTAATTATGCAAATAATTTGCTATCTTACGCTCCCACCAGTCCTTAATTTCCTGCTATGATATCATCTGCTTTTATTCATCTCAGATATGTACTACTTGCAATAGAACCAATGTTGTAATCTCACAGATCACATAAGGTTACCAATAATACACATTTATAAGCATACAGACATATCAGAGACAAGAGATAAGGCACAAGAGTAAGAATAACAGATTATATTATAACAAATGAGTTCATACAATACACATAACTGAACTAAGTTCTTCACTGGCTCAACAGCCTAATATATAATATTTACAAACGGTTACAAATAACTACTTGTTGGTTCGGTCAACCAAAACGACCTTAGGTGGCCGACCTAATCTCTAATTAGTCTATCGATCGACTTAGTTGGCTAGTTGACTTAGTTGGCTGGTCGACTAGCTCCTCCAACACAACCCCTTACATCTTTCATTATTCAATGACCAACTTTTGGGTGCATTAAGTCATAATGGGTGGATATGTCTCTTCTTTGAATACTTAAACTTTGTTGATGGTAAAAACACCACTATGATTTTACCTACTCGACAAAACCCCTATAACAAATATTACCTTTACTTGATAGAATCTCAACAGATGAGAAAAATAGACAAATAGCACAAAAGAGTGCAATTATTTGGGATGTTTAAGAGCCCTTTAAAATGAAGCAAAGTTCATGTTGAAAAGTGATGTTTCAACTAAAATATATTGTCTTCCTAAAAAAGTATTGATTAACAAATGGAAATAGAAAATCAAGAGAACTTATAAGTTGTTGGCCATGACTTGGGAGATGTGCATTAAGTAAGGAGTTGTCAACTATTGGCTATAGAACCTTTTACAAGTGTATTGACGTCACTTCCCACACAAAAGATGGGTGTAGTCCAAAAATACAATGAAATGCAGCTTTCCCAACATGTTCATGACAATCGGTTCCTAACGATGTGACCTCCCACAAATATGACTATATGGCTCCTGACCTCCAGCGACAACGACCCCTTTCAACGACCTCCCTCTTGGTGAACTAGGCGCAAACTTCCATGTACATAGCATTGAAAGTTGCATTGAAGTCCACCACCAACCCGACCAACAACTAGATAATTACTTCGGTTCCCAATTATTTTGCTCTCGTGAAGATTCAAGAACATCTTGGCAAAGAATTTTGAATTTCGTCAGAGCTTTTGGAGCTTTCTGTCTGACTGAAGCTTTCTGCGATAATTTTTGGAGGGGGCTGAGAGTTAAGAAAGAGGATATTGGTCAAGTTTTGTTTGATTGACGATGGATCATTTTCTCCTTTAGTTAACAACACTATCACATATATAGTTTCAAAGGAATGACGTTCAAATTTCCCATGTTTGAAAATGACTAAATATTGTTGGAATTACATTATTCCCTTCCTTTTGAGAACACAAATTAATTACATAGCTTGTCAATATAATTATATTTGATTAGTATTGCAACGGTGGATTGGAATTATATCATTGATTTGTATTGTGAAAACAAGTTCTTGAATCTTTTTCCAATGCGAGTCTCTTATTCCTATAGAAACAACATAGAAGGTTTAGAGGATCTCACAATTAGTTTAGTAGTAGTAAGCTTGCTCGACTAGGAATTATTTCATAAATGCCTATTAAACATCCTTGTAATGAAACCTTGTTAATCATAGTTATGAAGAAGAATTTGAGCTATATCTTAACAACCAATTTTGTTATTCAAATTAGTTGTTCTACATTATACATGGATTCTTGAACATAAAACGCAACTCAGTTACTATTATCTCTCTAATTCGATCGAACAAAATCCTTGGACACAAACACAGTTTTTCTGGTAAACTTGGAATTGTTAGTGATTGAGCAAAATATGAAGATAATTGAACTTTAAAACTTCAATCCACAATAATAGTGCATATAAATCTCATCAATAATCAAAGGACATAAATCAAACATAGAACACAGGATATACCCTAGGAAAACCCTCCACTGATTTAGAGGATAAAAAACCCAACAAACAATCTTAGAGTATGATTGATAAGTGGCAAAGAATGACTACAATACAATAGAAGATTGCTTTCACTGAGAGCACCAGAGAGTGGAGATCAAATGGAACATTATATCTAACTTGCCAAGTGCATATCACTTTAATAACAAGTCAAATTAGGTTATACAACAAAAATAGAATGGTTGCATGCATAGGTAACTTGTTTAACACTTAGAACACCTATATATATTCAATCATGCATCCCCCATTGACCTAGTGCCAAGATGACACTCCATAATTATCTCCCACGAGAATATATGTGCCCTTAATGACTTGGTGCCAAGCTAGCACTCCATAATTATCTCCCACAAGAATATATGTGCCTTCCATTAATTAACTAACTCTAATTGAGTTGTTAATTGAGTGTACTGAACTGAACTGGATGGCATTGCATGCAACTGAATGAAACTGCATGCAACTAAGTGGAACTGAATGTAACTACATGCAACTGAGTGTACTGAACTGAACTGGATGGTATTGCATGCAACTAAATGGAATCGAGTGGAACTGAATGAAACTGCATGCAACTGATTGGAACTGAATGTAACTGCATGCAACTGAGTGTAACTGAACAAAACTAGTGCTTCTCCATCAATGTCATCTTCAAAAACGACTTGTATAGATTATGGAGTTGTTTCCTTAATTAACTGAACTTGTTTACCATAACTAATACTCAACTGATGTCTTATCAATTCGAGTTCACTTGGTGGAAACATGGGAAATTCGAATTCTCTTTCCATCTTTGTGATTATCTTAATTATCTCTGCATGGTCCATATGTGTTTTCATAATTTCTATATCATATCATACTCATAATATTGTTTCTGAACCTATGATCATATGTATTACCCCGGGTCATATAGTCACATGCTAAAGTAAATCACTCTAGGGGTAGCTAATCCCTAAAGGAGACTTGTAGCACATGTTGACCATGACTAGCCATACATCACATAGTATATCCCCATGACTTAATACAACATAATTCATGTGAATTGAATACACCATAAGTTCTAGACTTGACACAACAAGTCTCAGACCTTAACATAAGGCCATGATCTTAACCATAAGATCCTAGTACAAGCATCTCTCCCAAATATGACAATGTCATGTGAACTTAATACACCATAAGTTTCATACTTAACACAATAAGTTTGAGACCTTAATGCAACATAGATTCCAGACATGATTACAACACAAGTCTCATCGGAATGACTCTTGAAGTTGTACTCTCAACACTCCCTCTCAGTGAGGGAGACATTTTCTACCATACCAAGCTTACCTTGGAAGTGTCTAAATTTCGTCACAGATATAGGCTTGTCACAAATTTTCAATCTGTGCATAAGTACCTATGTAATGGAACTCATGACCATGACTTCAATGAAGTAAAAAAATAATCTTGAATGTGTTTTTATCATAAAACACATATAGAGTTTTCAAGAAATCTTGACTATTAACACCTAATGATTGTAGGATCAAGTCTTTCACCCTAGTAGGTAGCTTCCCAAGCTACACTACTCCTCACTATGCAGTACTATCTGCAAAACACATTTTGCTTCTATAGTATTCTTAGACATACCTCTTGCTTCTGTAGTACTAGCCGCAATACACTTAGCTTTTGTAGTATTAGCCTCAAATTACATTGCCTATCTCAGGCTAAAACAATAGTTGGATAACACAATCAAATAATAGGTCTACCATGTATCAAATACAATAAAGAGTCTATTCTAATGTACCTCAAAGGAACTCAAACATATGCTTAGTAGTAAGCATAAAATACAACAGGTATGCTCAAAGACCAACCAACTACTTACACAAAGTAGCATCATTTGGATCCAATCCAGAATAAAGTTTCTCTAAACTAGAAACCATGGATTTTAAATCCATCACATACAACATTATACAACAAATTTGTAATAACATGCATAAAGAAAGACTTATTTTTTCTTTCACTCTTCAACATTTGCTGACTTCTTGAATCTTCTGCTATCTCGAGAATTTCTCTATGAGATTGTCATTCTTTGTGATGTTCTTCAAGTCATGGTCACTTTCTCAATGATCCTTCTCTTATATTTGCAACACTCCAACTACCTCTCCGATAGGTTTTAACTGTTCTCTAACAGTCCATACTATAAATAGTCTCTGAGACTTTAGACCATGTCTCTGCTCATGTGGATTCTCTCCACAAGGTATCACAGCTCTTGGATTCCTAAGTCATGTACTATGAATAACTGGTGGGGACTTTATCTGCTTCCGCCTATGAAGACACATCAATACTCCCTCTTCAACTAGGGGAGTCCTTATGTACTATACCAAGCTTGTACATGACAGAGGCTTAGTAAGAATGTTGGCAATGTTGCTCATCTATGGACATGTACCATGTCTCAAATATAACTGACTGGAACCCTCAAAAGATTTACTGATTTTCAACATTCCCTATCTAGAGAAACACATGTGACCTTCATCAATCACTATACTAGTCATATTCCATATATCTTTGAAACTCTATTTTACTGATCAAGACATATATGAGTCCACATACACTTGTACCAAGTAGGCACCACAACACATGCTTTGTACATGCCTATGTATAAACTGCAAAGTACATAACAGATCCTGGGACCTGTGACTAACCAAATACATCTCAACTGACTTGATATCCTCCAAATAGGAAATAAGAATTATAAAATTTCATATTTACCTTCATATGTGTGGCCATGGATTTGTAGTCCATCATCTTGAAACTTTTCAAGCTCTTTTACTGCACATTTTCCTTAACTGAGGAAAATATTTGGCTAGTGACTGCTACACTACTAATCATAAGAATCATAATAATATTCTTGAGTACAGTTCTCAGTGTCCTCTGAATATGAGCATCATGCATATCTCCTTTTTACAGGAGGTACATCAACCAATTACACTCGTTCTTCATGAGCTAGCACGACTAGCAACTCCCTCTCACCATGTAAATGTGAGAATCATAATCTGGGTCCTTCATCATGGAGACTTATGCTCATCTATATATGAAGCTCTTCTTTGACACATGAATCTAAATAAGATGGAATATCTTCAGGAGTCTTCACATCTATCAGAATAGAATTAAGTCACATATTCTATCTACTTCCCAAGAGACATAGGAACCTCCTGAACCGTTCTCTTTCAGGCTCATCCACCGGAATGACTCTACATTCATGTTCTTCATTACTTGTAGGTAAGGGAATATTAAATTTCCCTACAAGACAAATTATTCTAACGGTTAGGACCATTTCATAGTCATGAATTTTATTCACATGAAATGCTCTCAATATACTGATAAATATTTACCTAGTTATGTACAAATATTGACCAATTGATTTATCATAACCCATTATAATCTTATGTATTGATATGCATCCCTATATCAGTCCAAAAATTGATTTTATGAAATAAATATACAACCCCATGTTCATATCTCATGAGGTAGGCATGAAGCCCTCTATCTAGCCAATCATGTAGTCTTATGTTCACAGTTTATGAAACAACCATACTGCCCTAAATCTCATGTCTTATGGAGGATGTTTTCAGCCTTACATCAGTCCTATATGAGTATATATCATTCCTATATCATCTCACAAAATTTGGACTCATGAGATTGATAACATGCCAATAAAGATAGAAAAAAACAATGTATATGCTAAACACAATTCCAAGTCTAGGAATACAAATCTATATGACAACCATGAAACATAGAAAACTTTTTAGATCTGATTTAAAACAACAAATAAACAAATAAGGTACTTATATTTATTGTTTGTGTGGGCTCCTTCTTGATCTCTGCACCCTTGCGGAGATAGGTGGAGTCCTTCTTTATTCACAACAACTTTAGACATTGCAAAAAGAAAACTTAATGCATGTACTAGAAAGTGTGTCTTTGCATGGGAATAAGGATCCCATGAAAACAAGAGTGAATTCTATTCTTCACTAAAGGAAATATTCCTTTCGATCGTCCTTTTCCTTGGATGATTTCTCTTGAGAAGGTTCACCTCCTTCTACGACGGTGGAGGCGTGTATTCTTCCTTCTTTACTTTTCCTTGTATTGTAATCCCGTATGAAGTGACTTGCCTTTTTACAATAAAAAACATTAGTTTTGATTTTTCCATACCTTTATGGATCTCTTTCTTCTTTGCATGGAAATTGTTCTTGGGAGGAAAGGGTTTTCTCTCTTTCTTGGTTCTTGCCACGAGGGAAAGATTCTTCTCCTTAGTGCTCACTACCTTGTTTTGGATGCACCCTTCTTCTTGGATGCAATCATGCCAAAGTATTTCCAAATTGGGACAATCTCCTCTTCTGTTTACCGCAGCAAAAAAGGTATCCCATGAGGAGGGGAGTTCGTCAATGGAAGTTTGTAGAAGATCATCCTCATCTTACATGTATTGAAGTTGGATGTTCCTTCAAGTCTATTGTCCGGTTAGACGGATATAGAAGCCATTGCTTCTAGCTCTTGCTCAATGATTTAAGATTTATAGAGGCTTTAGAGTGTTTGTACAAAACTCATCTCTTGCACATCCTCGCTCTGGCACCATACCAGTGATTGAGAAAAATATGAAGATAATTGAACTTTAAAACTTTAATCCACAATGATAGTCCATATAAATCTCATCAATAATCCAAGGACATAAATCAAACCATAGTACACAGGATACACCCTGGGAAAACCCTCCATTGATTCATAGGATAAAAAACCAACAAATAATCTTCGAGTATGATTGATAAGTGGAAGAGAATGATTACAACACAATAGCAAATTGCTTTCACCAAGAGCACCAAAGAGTGAAGATCAAATGGAACATTGTATCTAACTTTCCAAGTGCATGACACTTTAATAACAAGTCAAATTAGGTTATACAACAAAAATGGAATGGTTGCATGCATTAGTAATGTGTTTAACACTTATAACACTAATATGTCTTCAATCATGTACCCCCATTGACCCGATGCTAAGATGTCACTCCATAATTATCTCCCACAAGAAGATATTCACCCTCACTTGGTTCCAAGCTGTAACTCCATAATTATCTCCCACAAGAATATATGCACCTTCCATTAATTAACTAACTCTAATCAAGTTGTTAATTGAGTGTACTGAGCTGAACTGGATGGTACTGCATGTAACTGAATGGAACTGAATGAAACTACATGCAACTGAGTGGAACTAAATGTAATTGCATGCAACTGAACATAACTGAACAAAACTGAATGTAAGTGAATGTAACTGCATGCAACTAAGTGTAACTGAACATAACTAAATGTAATTGAACAAAACTTAATGTAATTGAACATAATTGAATGTAACTGAGCATAACTGAACATAATTGAATGTAACTAAATGTAACTGAATAGATCTAGTGCTTCTCCATCAGTGTCATCTTCAACAATCACTTGCATAAATTAAGGAGTTGATTCCTTAATTAACTGAACTTGTTTACCATAACTAATACTCAACTAATGTCTTATCAATTCGAGTTCACTTGGTAGCAACATGGGAAATTCAAATTCTCTCTCCATCTCTGTGCTTATATTAATTATCTCTGCATGGTCCATACATGTTTTCATAAATTTTATATCATATCATACTCATAAGATTGTTTCCTAACCTATGATCATATGTATTACCCCGGGTCATATAGTCACATGCTAAAGTAAATCACTCTAGGGGTAGTTAATCCCTAAAGGAGACTTGTAGCACATGTTGACCATGACTAGCCATACATCACATAGTATATCCTTGAGACTTAATACAATATAAGTCATGTGAACTTAATACACTATAGGTTCTGAACTTGACACAACAAGTCTCAAAACTTAACATAAGGTCATGATCTTAACCATAAGATTCTACGACATGCATCTCTCCCGAATATGACAATGTCATGTGAACTTAATACGTCATATGTTTCGAACTTGACACAACAAGTCTTAGATCTTAATACAACATAAGGTAAAGGAGAAGATCTGAACCTAATTACAACATAGATTCCGGACTTGATTGCAACACAAGTCTCATCGGAATGACTCCCGAAGTTGTACAGTCGACAAGAGTCACATTCTGCATTGATGAAACAAAGACATTTGAGGCATCATATTTACATATTTGAATAAAAGAAGACCATACAGATTATACATCTTTGCATTGTTGTAGTTGCTTTAAAAGGTTTACAGTCATTGGTAATAAACTTTTTGGGCAATTACCCTTGTTACATTTCACTGAGAAATAAAATTATGCAGCGATAGAACAAAATTTATATGGTTATGGCTATTGAAACAAAAATTCTATGACAATGGTTATTTAAACAAAAATTTTCATTTGAGGTTCAATTTTCTCTCCCTAGAATGGTTTGCTGCTAAACACTGTTCAACCATCATATTCATAGATATGCGAGTATCCACCAACTCTTATTCTTCTCCCCATGTCTCATTCTTGATCTTGTAGATTGCATTCTAAAATTGTAGTCAGTCACTTGTAGTGGTTTATTCTCTTGGATCTTTTTGTCAATCCCTAGATTGTATTTGGAGGAGAGGATGATGAAGTGATTCTTATGTCAATCCCTTGATATTTCTTTCAGACGGATTTAGTGATATCTTTTTCTAACAAATTCAATTATTAATGGTGAAATTGCTTAGACTATGTTCAATTCTCACCGGGCTCCCAATGGAATCGATGTATTTTTCCACATTATTTGCAATGAATTTGTCCTCAAATATTAATTTCCCACACTTTTTGCAATGATTTTGTCCTCAATCTTTCTCAATGAATTGTCCTTTATGCAATAAAGTGCATATCTAGATAACATATAAGTTAACATTCTATGTAAGAAGTCCAATATATGTGATTAGTAAATCAATATCCCAAACTAACAAGGTATTTAGTTCTTAGAAGTATTCATGCTATAATTAAGGGTTGCTTCTCATAGACTAAGAGACCACGTTGATCAAAATCTTAAGTGACAAGGGAAAATGTCCTAAGTCAAGGTGAAAATATGAGTGCCTGTATAAGTATGGAGTTACATTTTAGCCTTAAAGATCAAAACATTAAGCCACACGTGAAAATTTCTTAACTAATAGTGAGAATATGGGTACCTAAATAAGTGTGGAGTTAAATTTGATCCTTGAACCTTGATAGCTCAGAATAATTATTTTGAAAAAAAACTAATATCTTTGATCATCAAAAGGAGATAACATTTCTTTATAAACATATATACCTTTCTAAATAGTCTAGGGAGGCTAAAACACAAATACTTTAATGACACTTATTGAAGTTGATTCTATTATGAGATCACTAACAGGCTCCTATGCAAATGCTAGCTACCTTTAAATGTTACTTATCTCAATCTTATTTCTAATCCAAAGTGTCCTTCAATCTATTATCTCACAATTAACAATCATGATCAAAGTGTATTAGTTAAAGAATTCGAACTTTGGCCAATTCAAGTTTTATCAAGCTTACATAAGAGAAACTATGAAAAATGTTGAATACTACACATTCATACAAAGTCCATTGTCACAATATACACTTACATGGAAATAATTTGAATGTATAAAATCATTATGAAGACTTAACACAACTACATCTACACACTAAAAACATCGCTTGGAAATGGCACAAGGTTTCTAAGGAACACATAGCTATTTTACTTAGTACCTATGAACTTATTTACGATCAATTTGTTCGTCAAAGAGGAATATACAAATGTATAATGAAGGGAAAAATGAATGGTGCTTAAGATGCTACAAATTTAAATCACTCGATCAAACCTTTGATTCTGACATCTTGAGGTGAAATTGGGGCTCCATTGTTAAGGCTTGAAGAACCTAAGGTGACTTTGATGTTCCATTGCAAAATATAGAAGTTGAAGAAGGAAAAGTTATCCCTTCATTGCAAAGAATTGAAGAATACCAAGAGAATTTTCCCTTTTATTGCAAAGAAATGACAAAATAAAGGTGAATACACCCCATAATTGTAAAAGAACAAAGAAGCAAAAGTGAATTTTACCATGCATTACTAAGAATAGATAACCCAAGGATATTTTTAGTGTATGGTGTGAAGTGTCAAGGGAAAAAAGGAATTTCCATGAAAATTTTTTTTTTAGGTAATATAATGAAGAGATATAAAAAAAATATTGTGCTTTTTTTGTTATAGAGTTCTTGCTAGGACAAAATCAGGGCAGAGTTCCTGCCTTGCTGGTTGTAGTTCCTATGAGGCAACGTTCTATTCGGTAGAATTCCTATCGATAGAAAATTTCATATCGAGGCAGAGTTCCTGTTGAGTAGAGTTTTAATTAGACATAGTTCCTTTTGGGGAAGAGTTCATATTAGGGCAGAGTTCCTGTCGGGAAAACTTGATGTTAGGTATCTAGTTCATGTCGAGCAGGTGCAGAGTTCCTATTGAGGCAAAGTTTTTGTTGGGTAGGGTTCCTGCATTGTCGGACATAGTTCCTCTTGGGTAGATTTAATATCAGTTGGGGCAGAGTTCCTTCCTTATCGATCGTAGTTCCTATCAGGGGCATAGATCGGGGCAGATTTCCTATCAGAGTAAAGTTCCTGTTGGGAAAATTTCCTGTCGGGAAGAGTTCCTATCGGGGAAGAGTTCCTATTGAAGCAACGTTCCTACCTTATCAATCACAGTTTATATAAGGACAATTTCTATTTGGTAGAGTCAATATTGGGGCAAAATTCCTATCAAGACAAAGTTTCTATTGGACAAAGTTCTTGTCGAGTGGAGTTCCTATAGGGCAGAGGCAGAGTTCTTGTCAGGGTATAGTTCTTACAGGGTAGAGTCCATATTGGAGCAAAGGTAGAGTTCCTATCGAGGAAAAGTTCCTGTCGGGCATAGTTTTTGTCGTGCAGAGTTCCTGTCAGGGTGGAGTTCTTTCCAAGGCCAAGTTCCTGCCAGGGCAGAGTCCTATCCGGGAAAAGTTCCTGTTAGGGAAGAGTTCTCGCCTTCTCAATCATAGTTCCTATTATGCATACTAATTTATAAGGGATCTCTAAAGATAGAGTTTAAAAGTGACACAGTTGTAGGTGTCTACCACAAGTTGTTTCTTTTGATTTGTAATTACTTATGAAAAATTTATATTTTGTTAAAGACCTTAGCCTACTTTCCATCATTGATACTTTAATGCATTACTTCTATTTTTTTTTTAATATTTGATTATAAAATAATTATCCAAGCTCGAAGCCATGGCTATTATGTTCGTAAATGATTTTATTTCATGCATAGGTTCGTATACCCTATATAGAAGCCATTGTATGTATGGGAAGTGAAATGCAAGAAACCTTGGTTCTCTTAGCTTGACATTATTCTTGCATGAGTAGTAGCCTCATGTGATGAGTAGTTAACCTTCTTCAAGTTGAGACCCCTAGTCATTGATACTCTTCTTAAATTGATAATGAATGTAGAACCACTCTGGCATATTAACTTGACAATGTTATTTTCACGGGGTTATTATTGTGAATTTCTTCATTTTAATCACAGTATGTTGATGTAAATATTTCCATGCATTTCATTTAATGCCTCCTTTAATTTACTTAAGTATTTAACTAAATGAAATCCCTTGTCTCTAATATTTATATCTTATAGCTGTAAGACTCTTCGATTTTAAGGGAAATCATAGGAACAAATGTATTTATACAATAATTTGATTAGAGAAACATGAATAACAATGAATATATTGTCACTTTTAGTTTAGTATAATAACTACACTATTATGACAAAAGGTAAATACATTACATCAAGTAAATTATGAAAATGTAGAAACTAACGGTAAATTATATTATTTGATATAGAGTTAAATAAATACATGCTTAATAATAAAAGTATAGACACATAATTAATCTACAACACTTTATTACAAAATTACAATTGGAATGCCCATATTCCACCTAACCATAGACTTATGAATAGTTAGTTTTATTGTATTAAAGCAAATGGGGGTAATATGGTGGAGTAAAAGATACACAATTTTAAACATATTTATGCCACCATGGACCATTTTAATTTTGATAAAAATTTAACAATCTCCAATTGTTTATAGTAAAGATTAAAGGGAAAAATAAAGTTGGAACATGGTGATTTTGATGATGAGGTGTCAAATATTTTGGAGCTTTTAGGATGCATACTATATAGTAGTAAAACATTGGAGCATGTTGTTAATGAAAATGAAGAAAAGATAAAAAAGAACCAAAAAAAATAGATGGAAAAGATTTTGAACTTTAATGTCTTGTTTGCAAAACCCCTCACTTTGCATAAGAGACTTATAAAAATGTATAAATATTTTAATTGAAACTTGCATGAATTAATTGTGGCCTCTTATAACCTTGGACATGAGAGATTTTAAGTTTCTTTACATATAGTATTTGATAGACTCATTCAAAATTTTAAATAAAATTAAACTATTATTTATAAATTTTGTGCTTAATTACATAATTTTTTTATATTTTTCAATTAATTAATGAATTATAAAATTATTTTCCAAAAAATACAACAACTCATTTCATAAAATTATAATTATTTAAAAAAAAAAAAAAAATATGTTACACTAATTATCAAAGATGAAAGATGAGACCATAGTGACTCTGATCTTATAGTACATTAAATAACCCATTTTTGAAGTAAGGTAGATGAAGCTATCAAATGTCATTACTCTGTGGTATTGTCATAAAAAAATGTGAAAGATTTAAAAAAAACTATTTTATATTTTAAATGATCTTCATTTCAAACCCATTTTTTTAAATGCTCCATTAAAAAAATAATTTCTCACATTATTTTATTCTTGTATCTTAAGAAAATGTTAAATCGAGCTTCAAATATGTTCAACCATTTTGGAGACATAAAATAATATTCTTTAAATTTATCTTAGAGACTTTTCTAAAAAAATTATCTTATTTTTGTAAAGTCAATTGTTTTATTTACTTATTAGTCCCTGCCATCGGCTAGTAGGGACTCTATGAACGACCTTGCCGTCGTTTTCAATTATTTTTCACGCAAAACAAAACGAATATAAATTATTAGTCCTAAGTTTGCATTGAATCATTTATAACCCAATTGTTTTATCTAATTATTAGTCAGTGTTCGTTTGACATCTATTTGCCCACCGTTCTTTCAACCAATTGGAAAATTGGAACTCTTATTTGACCTCTTCTCGAGGCGGGTATCTTTTTGGACATTATGATACCCTAAGTTTCACTATCAGCTTGGTTAAAAAAAGACTGATATGTGTTAATGCTATTACTCGCTTAGCATTAGTTTGCGAATAACTCTTAACATTAAATGTTTGTTTGATTCCACCCACCGCCTTGCTCTTCGGTGCCGCCTTGCTTTTTAGTGGAGGGCAGCCTTACTCTTCCATAGACCGCCTTACTCTTTGGTGGACAACAAGGAAAAAATGCTGCCATGTGGTGTCGAGACATTTTCAGAAGGAGAGATGGCAGGTGCGGACGTAGTCAGCTTTATTTTACAATTGAGAAAGAAAGACAAACATCGAATGAAGGAGGCAAGTTGTGTGAAATAGGCAAGCAACACACATTGCAGACACTACTTCTGTTGAGTGATCCCGGCCCAGGAGCTAAAGAGACAAGCTAGGGACCCTTATTTTGGTTTTGGAGTCCCATGCTCGTGTTGCAGATCATTGCAGACACTACTTCTGTTGAGTGATCCCAGCCCAGGAGCTAAAGAGAAAAGCTAGGGACCCTTATTTTGGCTTTGGAGTCCCATGCTCGTGTTGCAGAGCATTGCAGACACTACTTCTGTTGAGTGATCCCGGCCCAGGAGCTAAAGAGACAAGCTAGGGACCCTTATTTTGGCTTTGGAGTCCCATGCTCGTGTTGCAGATCAGCTGCAGAGACGGCCAACACAGGTATTTCATATTTTTATCTTCAACTATTGTTTATTGTTTTTTTCAACTATATTTGGCTTCCTAAACTCCAAACTAAAACTGAACTAGGAAGCTGCTACCGCTTTGGACAGTCCGCAGTATAGACTCTACAGAAGGTCATCCTGCGAGTAGACAAAGATAGCTTTAGATATATTAGGAAAAACATGATTTCTAAATAGATAACGAGATTAAGTAAGAGATTAAGTAACGAAGGTGGGTAGGTAGGCGTACTTATCTCTTGCCATGCGTGAAAATTTCTTTCTGCATAGGCAGGCATTATATTAGAGCATTCTGGTAAGGGCTCCGCTGCAAATAAAGCTCATTTTCACCAGTGGCCTTTAGTCGCGCACTCCAAGTAACCTGAGTAATAAACAGGCTATTCTTCATGAGTAACCTGTTGCTGTTACAGCGTGCAATCAGCAGGAAGGAAATCATAATCAGGAGAGCCATTATTGTGTTCTTCGCTCTGGTCTATGAATGAATGATGTATCCTGGCAATAGTTCATGGAGAGCATCCTCAGTTGACCGGTTGAAATGAATTATTTGAATCATCAGTTGAAGCGTGGAACCAACATAGCACGTACCGATAAACTCCCCTTCTAACGGCCCAATAAAAACACACAACTCACGTCCCCTTTGAGGGTCTATTTCAGGTGGTAGGTCATGTAGCAACTACCATAACGTATCTAGAGGTCCAAGCCGCTGGATGAATAGCTAGGTATATTGCGGAAGGCAGAATCTGATAGACGGATGGGGGCTACTTGGTCGGTCGAGAAATGAATGCTTAGCTTAAGTTTGAGCTACCACCGACCTTCTTTCCTTACCTTATTACTTGCCTTTACTGGTTTGCAAAAGGAATAGGAATCTGGAAAGTATGCCACCCACACAGTTGATTTTTGGAGCATCGTGCTAGCTCCAGGTCGGGACTGCCAGATAGCAAGTCTTTTTATCGATGGCGGCCCGAATAGAGGTTTGAACAAAGGCAATGGACACAGAGGCAGGAGCATATTGAAAAAAAAAGCATAGGAAATATAACATAGAGTAACAAAATTAATTCATAAAAAATGACAATTTGAAAGCTGGCGGGCAAATTGGTCCTCTGCATTGAAATCATAGCCTGTAATGCTGTAGCTTCATCAAAGCACATAGACAAAGACCCGTAAAAATAAAGGATGCCTTGAGGCCCAGGATACAGGATTTTAATGGCCCCTGGCTAAGTTTTGGCTACTGTTCAGACCCACAAAATTTAAAAGAATAATGTTTATTTTTATGCTTTCATAATGGAAAGGACAACTTTAAATTAGTAAAGCTTTGTCATAGATAGCCATGAATCTTTAGCACATACAATCATATAGTTTATTATTGGCATGAACACTGTCCAATACAAACCAGTCATAAGCCAAAAGAGTAATAACTATCTATCGTAAGTACAAAAACCAAAATATCAACAAAATACTGGGTGCAATATTGAGTGCATATGGTAGTTCTGCTAAATAAAATAACATCCAAGAGAAACACAATGAAGAATCAATATAGCATCAATATTTTTGAGTCTATAAGACATCTATCAGATAGTTCTTTTCAAGTAATCCTATCTAGATAGCCTACTCCTAAAATAACAGAATTCTGTCAATAAATTCAAAAAAACACTTCCCAAAATGACCCTTGACAATGCAACCATCAAGAATTAGAAAGAAAATATGCCAAAAAAAAGGAATCTAGTACCGTAGCAGCCTTCACCTCTGACTTAACCCTGTGACTATGCCTCTATAACATGCAGATCTATCGATTACTACGCTTTCCTTTCCCACCCATGCTAGCAAATGCATAGCACATTCCAGAGAAGGGAACCGAAAGTTATAGCTACTAAAGTGATCTTTACTCTAATTGATTGATTGAAACGCACTCATACTTTAAGTGTATAACCAAATGGCAGTTCTTCCTCTTCGTTCCTAGATTGGCTTGATGGTTTAGAGAAAAGTGACAGTATGTTTCTTCATCATATTCTGCACATAACCATGTCCCAACGAGTATGACACAGACCGCTGGTCTAATTCAAAATCAAAAACATGAATTTCTCTTCTAATTACGCTGGTTCCACTGCTACTACGCAGAACCAGGCATTGAATCTATCTTAGGAAAGCCAGAAACTACAGGAATTGATAAGCATTAACATGAGCTTTTATCTAGAATATAGGACGAACCATGAAATGAACGTTCTGTTGTTTTCCTAGCTATAAATAAGATCTTAAATCCTAAAACAAATCTCTGTTCAAACTGCCAATTTTAACAATTAAAATGGGAGAGCAGTTATAGTATCATCCAACTCGAATCTACACATGTAGAACTAGTTCTTAAAAGAAAATATAAGTATTTCATATTAAATATTGAAATACAAATTTTTACATACTTGGCATTCTACCTTTGCCTCTTATGCTTTACCTGTGCAAATTTTTTATGATGGGTCTCGATCTGGGTATGAAACACAGGCTATAATTTGATTAAGCCTGGAACATGGGTAGCGCATGAACTCGTGGTTTACAGTCCCAGTCGTAGTTGTCATAGTTGTCAGAGTGGAAACTAATGAAGAAGATAGAAAAAAGTGCGATAACAATCGGAACGAAATGAGTTGAACTCGACCCGTAATACTAAGGAGTGGCCTGTTTTATGAGTCATAAATGCTACCTTGGGACTCTGCAAAGAGGGTCTACATGCATCCCGGGTGACATACATGGAGCCCTATCGCTACCGATGGTTAAGTGTGGCCTTAGACGCATGGCCTTCATGCACACTACCGCACCCATCCTTATATACCGGTTATCGAGGCTGTCATACCAAGTTACGTTTGTCATACCTGGCTGTCATACTTTTTTTAATTGACTAAGTTAAATTTGTCTTACATATGTCTAAAGGTATGTCTAATGTTTAGCATTACCGCATGTCTTATGTTTAGAACATTTGTCTAATGCTAAGTATTAGATGTCGATTAGCCTTTTGCAAGATTCTACGCATGTTAGAGGCTGCATGTTGCGATTGACAGATGCTTTCAGACATGTAAAACCTGGTGAGACTGGATTTATGAGCCAGATATCATGTTACATCCGCTATTTATTTATTAGCTGATTGCAAACGAATTCAATTGTAATTTGCAGCTGAGCGAAACAATTAGGTACAATTTCTTACGATTCTTTAAATTCATATGTAATAATAGCAATTTTCAGGTTTTTATTTTGTGCAAATATCATTTTGTTTTCTCAGTATATGTAATAGCAATTTTCAGGTTTTTATTTTGTGCAAATATCATTTTGTTTTCTTAGGGAAGGTTTTAACTATCTTAATACTGTAACTCTTTATCCATATAAAAAGTCTATCAGACATTAAGACCAGAAAAAACAAAACGGAAACCAACAACGAATTCTTTCACAAACTGAGAACTAGAAAACAGTTTTAGGAATTGGAATTGAGTAAACAGAAACCCAACTTACTTGATAGCAACAAAACTAATGAACAAGGTAGCATTGGGAGGAGAGAATTGCCAAGCACCATAACAATTGAGTTGGGTTGCTTTTCCAGACGAAGCTCTCACTACATGGCTTTCTGAAGGGATCCCTTCAGCCTTGGAGAGGATCATGAGAATTGTAGGCAAGAAATACAAAAAGAGAATCAGAACAAGCTGAGGTGAGAAAGCTTCAAGGGCGCTTTTAAGTGCTTTTATATCCACAATCGATTTCAGAAACGAGAAAAGTTTTCTTAGATTATCAAGGGTTGTAAATGCAGAGATAAAGGTGATGGGAATCATGTAGAAAACAACACTTAGAGACATAAAAATGTTTACAGTGGTCTGTCTAATCATCCTCTGATAGAAGGGAATAGCAAGGTTTTTCCACACTACTTGACGAGGCTCGGGAGCTGCCATTGTAGTCCATGTATCCCCAATTTGTGAATGCACAACCTGTGCTGCAGCTGCTGCAACAGACCTACTGTTGAAAATTATAAAGGCTGCTGCAACCTGCTTCTCTGTCAGTGTAATCTTCTGTTTTGTTTTCAGCTTGAGTGATAAATCCTTTATTTTTTCATTAAAGAAATTTATAGAGTCTATTTGTTTGCCCACAAGTCCCAAAGTTCCCGTCTTGTGCATTGAACGTGTTCCCTCCGGTTTATTCACAGTCTCAGAGTTTTCAAATATAGATTCAGCTCGAGCTAGTTTCTTTCTATAGCCTTCTACTTCTGTACATACCTTATCAGCCTGTTCAAGAACATAAAAAAGAAGAGAAAGTTCAATACAAAACATAACCCTAGAATTCTATCCATCTCTGAGTGGAGATTGAACAATGAACCATTGAACGCGTAAGACTTCCATTTAAGCCACCACCAAGGCACAGCCATAGGAAAAGGTTCAAATGGAAGATGTATTGGTGATGAGACACACTTTTGAGCAACTCATCAACCAAGATTTTTGACACACGAAATACAGTAGTCCTTATATTTGAATGATTGGGCATACTACATCGACGAAACTTGCCACATTCATCGTCTATGTTTAAAATGAAACTGGGTGAAGGCCGAAACAGAACAATATTAAGAAACGAGTGATTGATTTATGGGTATGGTTGAAACAAACAGTTTAACTGGCTGGTTCTAAGTTTAATTTGTCTTAAACTCATCAAATTCCAACAAACACAATACTCATGCATGCAAATAAAAAAAAACATGCTACCATCAACAAAGTAGGCACAACAATAGGGACTTAAGATCATCGGAAGATCATCAGATTGCTCAAGGCTGCTCGAGAAAGCACGAAACGAGCAGCTGTGATGGCAGCCGCTATCTACAATGCCTACTAATACGACGCAGCGGGCAGCTTGGTGAGCTCCTGTCTATCCAGTATAATCAATTTAAAAGGGAGCGTTAAGCTGCTCGACCGTTAGGGATATAGTGTATATAGAAAAAAAAAGTTTGCTCATTGTGCTACTGGAATATCTGGAACTTCCACTTGGTCACCCGTGTCTGTCCCCATCTTTGTTGCTCCTGGTTATTTGCTCATTGTGCTACTGGAATATCTGGAACTTCCCCTTGGTCACCTGTTCCTGTCCCCATCTTGGTTTTTTGCTTTCTTTTTCTTCTAAAAACAAATTCGAATAGATTCAAAAAATTGCAGCTTTAAGTTCATTTAGGGTTGAAGTTTGGAAAATTTCAAATATCAAAGCTTTAAATTTGCGGAATGCAGTGACTTAGGATGCAGTAACAAGCTGCAGCTCTCTTTAGTTGAATGAAGACTTGTTCCTTGTGTTGGTGTACAGTTCATGGCTAATATTGTTCATGCGTTTGCTTTTAGATTGCTGACGAACATACTCTCACAACAATTCTGTCTTTACAAAACTAATTCATAAAAAATGACAATTTGAAAGCTGGCGGGCAAATTGGTCTTGTTCATTGAAATGACAGCCTGTAATGTTGTAGCTTCATCAAAGCACATACACAAACACTCGTAAAAATAAAGGATGCCTCAAACTCTATTTTGGTCTTTGCTTGATCTTGTTAGTCCGGGGTTTAGGTTATGTTTAGCCAACTTGGTTTTTTGCTTTCTTTTTCTTCTAAAAAGAAATTCGAATAGATTCAAGACAAACTAACATGAGGATTGTTCCAGGTTGAAGACCCTGCCCAAGCAGGCTGCATTTGGAGGATATGGGCTTTGCAGCCAGGGTGTTAGTGCGTTAATGCATATTTTGGTTATGAATTATAACCTTTTTTGGCATCATAATCTCATATTCTGGAGGGCCTGGGTTGATTAAACATCCATTGAACATCCTTTAGCTGCATATAAAGATCCGGAGCTCGCAGCATGCTCCCCAGTTTGACATTCTCGCAGGAAGTAGCATACTCATCTATTGTGATAGCTAAGAGTATCCAGCCCAATTAGCCAAGTCAATAACTTCTCAACAAGCCAAGCAACCAGACTTCAAAACTTAGGGCAGGGACTTGTTGCTTAGCAACCTCCCTTGTTTATATATAAATGAGGTAAAGTTATTTGTGTTTTAGAAATGTAGTGTTTATATATAAATATCTTATTTAAGGAAGGAAAATATTGGAATTTTAAGTTAAGTTTAGTTTTTTTAGTGTAAATTAATTAATTAATAAAATAGATAAAAACATTATATATAAATAAAAATATGTAAATGTAACATACTAAAGTTAACATTTATCATTATCTTTTTTTTTTTTAAAATTTAGGTTTCTTTTTGCTGGTTCTAACCTCAAGAGGTTACTAAGGTGCACCAACCCTTAGTTCAAGGAATGTTCCCTACAGGTTAAAGTCTCGATTGTTGAGCGATTCAAAGAGAAAAGATCCGGGAAAGATACATAAGATTAACTGTAAAATTGACTGAGATTTGTGGATAACTCAATTTCCTATCTCGTAGGTACTCTATCTACCTTACTCAAGCAACTTGGACCAACAAGGGACATACCTACCAAGATATTAGTCATAGCAAAAGAAAGGAATGCACTTCAACATCCAAAACTATAGCTCAATTGGAGGATATAACATTTCAAATCCGGAATGGATTACAGATGGAAAGCAATATCATTAGGGTTGACTTCTAACATGGTTTATCCATTCGAATCCTTTCTGTCAGAGGGTAAACTCTTTCAGTCTGCTAGCCGTGAAGTGGCTCTACTCTAGAACTGTCGATGATACTAAATCAACTCTAAACCAAAGTACCGGTATTTTAGTGGTTTGGGTCGAGTCTTCAACTGTAGCTGTCCACCTTGGGTTTGATTACAGTTTTGTTTTAATTACTGCTTACCTGGTTAAATCACTCAGTATATATAGATGGTAAAATTTCTTGTCAAAATCCAGCACATTCATCTTTACACAGGTAATTTGTTTCATAAAGATATTGATTAAATCTTGACAAAATTCGCTTATCTCAATTATGCGGTGGATTACTGACAGTATACATTAAATTCATTGTTGCAGGTTCGACCGTTAAAGGATTTGGAATTCAGTTTCACGGGTAAGTTTTTATGTTAAACTTATGGTTCTTTCCCAATCTGTGATTTGAAGGAGGCAATACGTTTTTGTTCCTCGACCGTTTCACCCACATGCGTAGTTGAGGGTGGCTATCCTGCATAACCCACATTCTTGCTTTGGTTTGGTCGTTATATGATATTTACAACTGGGGGTTTAGGTTCTAAATCCATTTGGCTACTGTGTTAATGATAATTCTCAAAAATGTTTATTCTATACTTTGAAATGCCTTTCGGCGCCATTACAGTTTTGGGTTTTGGTTTAATGCTTACAGCTGTAACCTAGACTCAGATATAAAATCTGTGCTGGGTTTTTAAGTTTGATATTAAAATATTTGATTATAAAATGTGTATCATATTTACAATTATTTTGGCTAACTCAATTCTTAAAAAGGTTTTCAATTGTTTCCATGAATTTTGACGAGCTCGGCTGTTCGGTAATCTTGTCTCAACCTAGTTAATTGGATTAGAGTTTATTTTAATGAGCATGTTGTTAGGGTTTTTGAACTTGAATTCTTGTTTTCTTTGTCCACGTACTAAGCTTCTTCTATTCAAGAATATGGTTTAGGGCTTCTTGTTTATTTACTTCGTTGTTTACTGATGTGTAAAGAGGCTTGATACTGCTTATGTTTGTTTCCTTATTGTACTAAAACCCTATTCCTTTGTTTCGATACTGCAAGAATGTTTTCATGTCTAAATAAAGATTTCTTGATAATGATACCTTATAGTTTCTTTCTCTTTATTTTCCCTTATCAACTGTAAATAATTAATAATAAAGAAAAGAGTAATATTCCAAGACACATATCTGCGATTGTGAGTGAAATACAAACTACCATAGCAAAAGTTTATTCTATGTCTGTGACTGTAATTAAAGTAGGAACACAACAGTGAAAGAAGTAAACTCATGTTTGTGAGTGCAATTAAAATATAAACAAGAATAATAAAAATATTAATTTCATGACTGTAACTGAAACAAGAATTAGTTTAAAAGAACATGTCTGCATAATCCGAAAATTGTAGTATCGAAAACTACACACCACCCTGCCACTGGAACCTTGTAGCAAACAAGATTGTTTGGTTCCACCCGCTTGCTCAGACCCTTGGGTTTAAAACTATTATCCTGCAGCTTCAAGTTGCCACCAGTAACTAAAGAGAGTAAGTTATTTCAGAACCTAGAATTCTCTTATGCTCACTGACGGTTTTGATACCGAGCCTAACATCTTCAATATTTTCACTGGCAGCTCTGTGCTATTTCATGGGTTCATTCCATAGAGCCTTCACCACTTGTGATTGTTGGAAGATCTGTCTTTTATTTCTCTTTTTCATAACACTTC
Source organism: Pseudotsuga menziesii (assembly GCA_001517045.1). Lineage (NCBI taxonomy): Eukaryota > Viridiplantae > Streptophyta > Pinopsida > Pinales > Pinaceae > Pseudotsuga > Pseudotsuga menziesii. The sequence goes on along the minus strand of LPNX010227167.1, from coordinate 17,500 downwards.
CTTTCTTCATGTCTCTTTCCTTGCCTAGGACTTTTATAGAAAAATAACCAACTCTCCTTAGTACCGGCCACTTGTCTCCGTAAAGAATGCTGAGGGTTTGATAACTTTTAAAATCAAGTTTCTGTCATTAATTGTGTAGTTGTTATATAAAATCTAATTCAGTTGTTTCATTAAAAGTAAATAACAATAAAATATCAAAAGTAACTAGGGGGTTTTACAATCCTCCCCTCCTAAAAACTTTGCACCGTCCTTGGTGCTTAATCAATATTATTATAGTTCCGAAACAAAGTAGGAAATTTTTTCCTCATAATCTCTTCTCTTTCACAACTAGCTTCTTCCGTTGAATAATGCTTCCATTGTACTTTAAATTGTACACTACGCTGCTTTCGAAGCTGGATTTCTCTCTTATTGAGAATGCACATTGGTTCCGTGTGGAAATCGTCCTCTCGTTCCACCTGTAGATTATTCCAGTTAATAATATGAGATTGATCAACAACATTTTTTTTTAGTAAAGAAATATGGATAACATCATGAATTCTTATATAAGGAGGTAAGGCCAATTGATAAGCTACTGGCCCTATTTTAGCCAGAATTTCAAAAGGCCCCACATATCTAGGTGCCAGTTTTGCATACAGTCCTTCTCTTAGCTTGCATTTCTTTGGTTTGACTCTAAGGAATACATGTTCTCCTACTTTGTACTCTTTAGTTGTTCGCTTCTTATCTACATAGCTCTTCTGCCTATCTCGTGCTGTTTTTAATTTTTGTTTTATCTGTTGTACCATTTCCTCCATCTGTGCCAACATATCTGGCCCTAAATCCAATCTATCCTCCAAATTACCCCAACTTAAAGGTACTTTACACCTCCTACCATACAACACTTCAAAATGACTCATTCTCAAGGATGCTTGGTAATTATTGTTAAATGCAAATTCCACCAAATGAATATAATCCTCCCACTTACCTGGTTGATTCATCACATACATTCTCAACATGTCCTCTAGAACCCCATTCACTCGCTCCGTCTGCCCATCGGTTTGTGGATGATAGGTTGTACTAAACTTCAATTTTGTATCCATACCTTTAAATAGTGACATCCAAAATCTTGAAGTAAATTTGGCATCACGATCAATGCTCACTATTTTTGGTATTCCATGTAGTCTGAAAATTTCCTTCATAAATATATCAGCAATATTGACAGCTTTATAAGTTGAATTTACAGGTATGAAATGAGCTGCTTTACTTAACTTATCCACTACAACCATAATGGAGTCATTCTGCTTCTTTGTTCTCGGTAACCCTGTAATAAAATCCATGGTTATAGTTTCCCATTTCCATTCAGGTATGGGTATAGGCTGCAATAATTTGACTGGGTGTTGGTGAATGGATTTAACCTGTTGATAGGTGAAACATCGGGCCACATATTCAGTTGCTTATCTTTTCATATTTGGCCAATAAATATCTTTCTTTAAAGCTGTTATAAATTTCTGATATCTAGGGTGTCCTGCATATGGGTTATCATGTAATTCTTTAAATATGATCTACTTTATGTTATATTGGTTAGGCACATAAATTCGATTTTTGAAACATCAGAACCCTTCTGCATCAATCTGATAGTGACTTTATTCCGTTCCAAAATTTTCCTGGTTACACCCAATTCCTATATTGCTCATCATTAGTTGATGCTTCCTTCAACAAAGTTTTGAATTCAACTTCATAATTACTAATTAGCACCGAATGCATTTTGAGTTGTTGTCATCTTAGTGCATCTGCTACTATGTTTTCCTTCCCTTTAATATGTTTAATTTCGAAATCATACTCACTCAAGAATGCTATCCATCTGGCTCGACGGGCATTCAATGTTTTTTGATCAAATAAATACATTAACCCAATGTTGTCTATTAATAACAGAAATTTCTTCCCTACCAAATAATGTCACCATATCTTAAGGGCATGAATGATAGCTGCCAAATCCATATCATGTACAACATAATTCTTTTCATGTTCCTTTAGTTTCCGAGATTCATAACAGATTACATGACCTTCTTGAGTGAAAACCCCTCCTAACCCTTCTTTACTCGTATCAGTGCATACTACAAAATCTTTACTTGAATCAACATTTTTTAATATTGGTGTTGTTGTCAATAAATATTTTAATTTATCAAAACTCTCTTGACATTGTTGGCTCCAGATAAATCGAACACTTTTCTTTTGCAGAGTTGCTATAGGGTAAGCTATTTTAGATTTTTCTTTAATGAATCTGCGGTAGTATCCCGTCAACCCCATAACTGATCTTATATCATGTACATCTTTTGGTGCAGGCCATTCCAATATAGCCTTGATTTTAGTAGGATCAACTGCTTCCCCTCTCCGAGATAACATGTCCTAAGTATTGCACTTCCCTTTTATAAAAAATCACATTTTCTCACTTTTGCATATAACCAATGTTCTTTTAAAGTTTCCAAAACCTTATTTAGGTTTTATTCATGCTTTGCCTCACTCCTTGAATATACCAGAATATCATCAATAAATACTAACACAAATTTATCCAAAAATTTACTTAACACATTATCATCATATTCATAAATGTTGTAGGAGAATTTGTTAATCCGAATGGCATTACCACAAATTCATAATGTCCATATCTTGTTCGGAATGCAGTTTTATGGATATCTTCCTCCTTGACCCGTACCTGATGGTATCCCTATCTAAGATCAATTTTTGAAAAGTTTTTTGCTCCACCAATCTGATCAAACAGATCATCTATTCTTGGTAAAGGATATTTATTTTTAACTGTCGTATTGTTTAATTGTGTGTAGTCAATGCACATTTTGAAAGTTCCATCCTTCTTTTTGACGAGCAAAACGGGTGTTCCCCATGATGATACATTAGGCCGAATATATCCCCTGTCTAGTAATTCTTGCATTTGCATTCTTAATTCTGTCAATTCTGGAGTAGTCATACGATATGGAGCTCGTGATACCGGTGCTGAACCTGACATTAGATCTACGGTTAAATCTTTTTATTGTTTAGGTGGTAATCCAGGTATCGCTTCAGGAAATACATCCTGAAATTCCTTTAAAATATGAAATTGTTCCAGTATTATTTTTGAATTTTCAGGCTCCAATTCCTTAAGTTTAATGGCATAAAGCTGACACCCTTTTCTAGTACATCTTTTTAATTGTACCACAGAAAATTTTCTTGTAGTTATAGGTCTGTAAATTCCCTTGACCATATGATATTTATCTTCTTCATCCATGCAGTCAAAACTTTTATGTAAACAATCGATAATAGATTTATGAAATTCTAACTAGTCCATACCTATCAAAATATCATACGATCCTAGAGGAAGTATGTTTAGATTGACTGTGTTATCCATGCCATTTAAACTTAATCTGCAATCCTTAACTAATTTTGTAACCTTCCTTTTCTTCCTGTCGCTAGTTGTACTAACCATGCATTTTTTTGTTTTCCTTACTAAGTTTACATTTTTCAAATACACCTGGTGAAATGTAACTTAAACTAGCTCCTGAATCAATAAGTATAGAAACAAATTTATTTGAAATTTTACCTTCTACTTCCAACATAGTGGATTGATGATCCGCCTGCCTGTCCTCCAAAGCTGCATTAATTCTAAGTATATTCCTGGTGATGTCATTGACAATAGAATCTTGCTGTACCATGCTTATGGGAGCCATTTTCTTGTTGGGATTATGAGGAAAATTTCTGTACAGATGAGGGCCATAACAACCCCAACATTTAATCTCTTTTGTGTTGTTATTCCATCCACCAATGGAAGTTCCAATACCCTTCATACCACTACTGGTAGAAGTACCTAATTTGTTGTAGTTATTATCAGTATGACTTCTTGTTCTTTTTCTAAAAAGAGAAGGTTTAAATCCCTTCTTACGCTGACCCATCTTCTCATTTTTTTTATTTTGCCAATTTCTAGTCAATTCTGATCTTTGTTTGAACAAATTGTAACACAAATTAGCTTTTCTAATTGCCTCATCCATGGTATTAGGCATATCAAACTCAATCTTTTCCTTATATGTCAGATGTAAACAACTGATACACCTTTAAACCCTAGCTTTTTCATCCCTTAAGTAAGGTACATAGCATTGTAAATTTACAAACTTGGTTACACATTCTTCCATGGTTAACATTCCTCGTCACAGATCATTGAATTCTTTAGCTTTTTCATCATAATACCGTTCTGACATATATTTTTTTTAAATAACTTTTTAAAAAATTTCCAACTCAACTCTTACTACATATGTTATTTACACTTTTAGCCTCCTGCCACCATAGGGCAACTTTTCCTCTCAACTGAAAGATTGCTAAGCGTTCCCTCAAATTGTCATCGTATCTATATACTTGAAAATATTATTTGATTTTTAGTAACCAAGCTTCAACTGCGTCTCCAGAATCTCCATCAAACATCGTGGGGATTAACTTTTTAAATTCTCCTTGCAAATCTACATGGTGTTCTTTTAGTTTTTCAACTTTTATGTCATTATATTTCTTTAAATCTTGCGCGATCACATGAATATTATCTATAGTTTCCTCATCACTGTCACCTTGTAATATACCTTTTTTTCGTATTGCAAGAATTTTGGCCATTGTTTTTAGGTGGATATGTCAGAATTTTGAGAATGAGTTCATTTATCTCTTCTTGATATGATTTGGAATTCATTAATTTAATATTATCTGCCTTAAGGCTTTCCGTATCTGCTTTTAAACTCCTCATTGTTTCTAACATTTATGACTGCATATCTGCGTTACGTTTTGCTCCATGTTGCACAAAAAAACTTGCATTCTCTAATGCTGACATATATTCAGGTACCAACTCCTCTCCCATAATCTGTTCAGGTTTTGCCATTTCTATGTCTGCATGTAACAACATTTATCCTTTTGTTATTTATAGATATTTATAGTCAATGTACTTAAGAATATTATACAAATTAACTACGCAGTGTCCCATTAGGTCAAAGTTTTGTAACCTAGCTTTGATACCATTTTGTAACATACCAAAATTAACATTTATCATTACCTTTTTTTTTTTTAATTTTTTTTTTTTAATTTAGGTTTCTTCTTGCTGGTTCTAACCTCAAGAGGTTACTAAGGTGCACGAACCATTGGTTTGAGAACTTAAACCCTCAGTTCAAGGAATGTTCCCTATAGGTTAAAGTTTCGATTGTTGAGCGATTCATTGAGAAAATATCTAGGAAAGATACATAAGATTATATGTAAAAATTACTTAGCTTTGTGGCTAACTCAATTTCCTATCTCGTAGGTACTCTATCTACCCTACTCAAGCAACTAGGACCAACAAGGGACACACCTACCAAGATATTAGTCCTAGCAAAAGAAATGAATGCACTTCAACATCCAAAACTATAGCTGAAGTTGGATTTTAGAAATTTAATTGGAGGATATAACATTTCAAATCCGGAATGGATTACAACTAGAAAGCAATATCATTAGGGTTGACTTCTAACACAGTTTATCCATTCGAATCCTTCTATCAGAGGGAAAACTCTTTCAGTCTGCTAGCCGTGAAGTGGCTCTTCTTCAGAACCGTCAAGGATACTAAATCAACTTTAAACCAAAGTACCGGTGTTTTAGTGGTTTGGGCTAAGTCTCCAGTCGATTCAGCCGTAGCTGTCCACCTTGGGTTTGATTACAATTTTGTTTTAATTACTGCTTACCTGGTTAAAACAACCAGTCTATACAGGTGGTCTAATTTCTTGTCAAAATCCAGGACATTTGTCTTTACACATGTAATTTGTTTCATAAAGATATTTATTAAATCCTGACAAAATTCACATATCTCAGTTACACGATGGATTACTGACAGTATACATTAAATTCATTGTTGCAGGTTTGGTCGTCAAAGGATTTGGACTTCAGTTTCAAGGGTAAGTTTTTATGTTAAAACCATGGTTCTTTCTCAATATGCGATTTGAAGGAGGCAATACGTTTTTATTCCTCGGTCATTTCACCCGCATGCGCAGTTGAGGGTGGCTATCTTGCATAGCCCATATTCTTGCTATGGTTTGTCCTTTATATGATATTTACAGCTGGGGGTTTAGGTTCTAAAGCCATTCGGCTGTTGCGCTAATGATAATTATAAAAAAATGTTCTAGACTTTGAAACGCCTTTCGGCACCATTACAGTTTTGGGTTTTGGTTTGAATGCTTACAGTTGTAACCCCGACTCAGTTATAAAATCCGTGTTGGGTTTTAAAGTTTGATATTAAAAGATTTGATTATAAAATGCGTATCATATTTACCGTTCTTTTGGTTAACTCAGTTCTTAAAAATATTTTCGGCTGTTTCCACTAATTTCGATGAGCTTGACTATTCGGTAATCTTGTATGGATTCAGTTAATTGCATTAGAGTTTATTTTAACGAGTGTGTTGTTAGGGTTTTTGAACTTGAATTGTTTTATTTGTCCACGTACTAAGCTTCATCTAGCCAAGAATATCGTTTACGTTTTCCTGCTTATTTACTTTGATGTTTATTGATGTGTAAAGAGGCTTAATATTGCATATGTTTTTTTCTTTATTGTACTAAAAGCCTTGCCCTTTGTTTCGATAGTGCAACAATTTTTTCATGTATGAATAAAGATTTCTTGATAATGATACCTTACAGTTTATTTTTCTTTATTTTCCATTATCAACAGTAAATAATTAATAATAAAGAAAAGAGCAATATTCCAAGACGCATATCTCTGATTGTGAGTGAAATACAAACTACCATCGCAAAAGTTTACTCTCTGTTCGTGACTGTAATTAAAGTAGGAACAAAACAATGAAAGAAGTAAAATCATGTCTATGGTTGTAATTAAAATATAATCAAGAATAATAAAATGATTAACTTCATGTCTGTAATTGAAACAATAATTAGTTTAAAAGAACATATCTGCATAATCCATAAATTGTAGTATCAACAACTACACACCACCCTGTTGCTGGAGCCTTGTAGAAAACAAGCTTGTTTGGTTCCACCCCCTTGCCGAGACCCTTGGGTTTAAAAGTATTATCCTGCAACTTCAAGTTGCCACCAACAACTAAAGAGAGTAAGTTATTTCAGAACCTAGCATTCTCTCATGCTCACTAACGGTTCTGATACAGAGCCTAACATCTTCAAGATGTTCACTTGCAGCTCTGCGCTATTTCATGGGTTCATTCCATAGAGCCTTCACCACTTGTGATCTTGACAACTTTGTCTTTTATTTCTCTTTCTCATAACACTTCCTTTATGCATGCCTCTTTCCTTGAGTAGGAATTTTATAGAAAAATAACTAACTCTCCTTAGTACTGTCCACTTGTCTCCGTAAAGAATGTTGAGGGTTTGATGTGTTTTTAGACCCAAGTTTCTGTCAATTAATTGTGTAGCTGTTAAAACTCCCAATTTCAAATTATAATTAATTGTGTAGCTCTTAAAACTCCCATTTTCAAATTATATTCATATAATCATTTGTTTCATTAAAAGTAAATAACAATAAAATATCAAAAGTAACTATAGAAAAATTACAGTATACTAAAAAAATTATAAATTAAAATTAACATATTTTTTTGATAAACCAGCCTAGATCCAAATCTTAGGCTCTATCAAGTGACGAGAGGGATCGAATCTCTAGAGGTGCAAACCTTGAGCTTTGGTGTGTCTTTTATATAACCATTGATTCGCTTCAAATCAAAAGACACATATTTTTATTTAAGGTTGACATATAATATTTTTATTATTAATATTTAATATTATTTATGGCTGACATATAATATTTTTTATTATTTTTTATTTTGTTAGGAACGAACATTACAACATGTCCCCCATACATGGTTTTAAAGCCATGTGCAAGGCCTTCCTAAAACATGGGTTGTTTGCAAGGCCCTCCTAAACCATGTACAATAAAACCATGGGTTGTATAGATGGTTTTAAAACTATATGCAAGGCCCTCCTAAACCATGTACAATAAAGCCATGGGTTGTTTAGGAGGACGTTGCACATGGTTTTAAAACCATGTGTAAAGCCAACATTGTTTGGATAATTCAATTTTTTATTTTTTCTTGTTTTCTAGGTAGGAACATTACAACATCTCCCTCATATTAGGTTTTTTTCGCCGCCAAGCAAAAACTATATTCCATATACCATAATTATATTTATATATAATTATGCAAACCATTCTTAACATATTTTAAATAAATTTTAGATAAAAAAATGCATTCCAACATCACAATGAAATTATTCATTTATATAAATATAAAATATTACAAATAATGTTATTAATTTTTCAAAATATTTAACTTTACCCCTACATATTCACTTCATTTATTATTATAAATGTTGTAACTAAAAACCCACATGAAAATTACACATAGACAAGTTCATCTAAGCTCCATTTATTCTTAAACCTTTCCTCATATTTTAGATTTTTTATTTTATAACTTTACACTTAAAAATAAAAATATAATTTATAACTTATAATTAAAATTCCATAACCATAAGAAATCTCCTAACGATTGATAAGGGTGCCATAATTTTAAACTACACATGCTATAAAGATGTAGACAATAAAAAAAGATGTAGACAATAAAACAATTTCTCGTTTTTATACTCGTTCTATTATGTTGAATGGTAAACATAAAGATGTATACAATAAAACAATTAAAAAAGATGTGGACAATAAAACAATTTCTCGTTTTTCTATTACGTTGAATGGTAAATATAAAGATGTATACAATAAAACAATTTCCCATTCTTATACTTGTTTTATTATTTTGAACGGTAAATTGGCAATCAATGATATCTTATTAGTTCTGGCCGGTACTATTATTTTCGATAATGGTATCTTATTAATTCCTATTTTCCATAATGGTATCTTATTAGTTCCTCGTAAAATAGAACGGCTTTTTCTTCCGCTATTGGTGGTGGTTCATGGACTTATGTTGGAACATAGAACCATGGACTTATGTTGGAACATAACCTATAGCAACTCGATCTTGGACAGGCACTGCCTTTGGTCTCTTCGATGCGGGCTATGGAACTATAGGATCTCCAAATAGATCCAGCCAAAATTGAGGTAACTACAAATCTTCCAGTCCCAAAATCACATCAAAATGTAAGGAGAACTACTGGCTGGTATGGTCGCCTGCAACTCCTGGTATGGCCCTCGGTATGGGGTATTTTTTTCCCATGAGAAGGCATGGTTTAACCAAACTAAATAAGGCTTCAAAAGATTGAAAGGTTAAGTTTAGACAAGCCCCTCACTAAACCTGAGTTTTACTTTATAGGGGAGTGAAAAATGTGTTATGTAAATATTATCATGGTGTCTTATTAGTTCCTCGTATTTTATTAGTTCATGCTTTCGATAGCAGTGTTATTTTCGATAGGAGTCAACTATCTATTAGTTTGTATTATTTTTGATAGCAGATAGTTTGTATTAAGTATTATTTTTGATAGGAGTCAACTATCTATTAGTTTGTATTATTTTCGATAGCAAATAGTTTGTATTATTTTGTAAGTGTTAGTTTGTATTATTTTTTCGATAGCAGGTAGTTTGTATTATTTTTCGATAGCAGATAGTTTGTATTATTTTTTAAGTGTATTATCTATTTGTATTAGTTTATCTATTGGTTTGGGTTGACTCGATTCATATGAAATGTACTATTTTAACCAAAGTTTCAAATTAATTTTTTATTAATTAATAAACAAATCTTATTTTTCTTCAAGTTGATTGGGTTATAATTTGAACTTTTAATGCAGTGGTGGCGGCGTGGGTATTGGGAATGACTCCCAGGTGTTCTTCCATTGGCTTCAAATTATACAATGACATAGTCACTAATGTTATCAGTATCATTAATGGTATCAATTATCGATATTTATTATGGAGGACTAACCGTATTTACTACACCATCAATTATGTCATAGGGATGGTCAATAGCGGTGGATGAATACTAGACTTGAAAGACATGAAGAAGAAGGGCAAAAAAACAACACCACCACTGCTTGAAGTGACATACAAGCCTTTAAGAGATTTGGGACAATTTAATGGAGCTTCTGTCTTGGGTTTGCGGTGGAGCAAAAGACCTTACAGATATGCCAAATATCCACTTCTGCTTCCTGTCTTTCAAGTCTACTGTTGATCTTCATCAATCCTTCAAGAGCTTTGAGATAATTTAATGGAGCTTCTGTCTTGCAGTGGAGCAACTGGCCTTACATATCTGCGAGACAATATCCATGTAACAAATTCGATCTCCATTGAGGTACGTTTTGTCTTGCATGTGCATTTACTATAATGGCCTACATACATAGCTCATATATAATTGACATGTATTAATAAACATGTTGTGATTCTTTTCAATTTCAAAGAAATTGAATTTACCAACTTTCAAGGAAATCAAATTTACCAGGTTGGTTTCTTTAGCCGTTGTTTCTTTTGACATGTATTAATAAACATGTTGTGATTCTTTTCAATTTCAAAGAAATTGAATTTACCAACTTTCAAGGAAATCAAATTTACCAGGTTGGTTTCTTTAGCCATTCTTTTCGAGTTTATTGTTTGTATCTTGCAGTGTCTTCTCAGGTCCCCTAAATGAACATTTTACAGACTATATTATATATTTTCTGTTTTTTCTCAAAGAATTACGTTGAATTATGATTAGCGTCACAATGGGATATGCTTATATCAAAATCAAACTTGATATGAGTTCCATATAAACACGCTTTGGTCACCTTCAGTTTTTTGCCCATAAAAATATATTAGTCAACAAATTGTAATATTGCATGGCCATCCTAAAAATGTGAAAGTATTTTCTCCAATGTAAATATGAAAACCCCAACACCTATAGTATAAAGAGGAATACAGTAAATATGAAAGTCTTTCTGCATTGTAAATATGAAAACGTCATTGCCAAATCCCCAACACTTGTTGTATAAAGAGGAACCAACCTATCAATACAACAAATGGAAGACATATGCAACTATTCTTCCCATTTGTTTTTTCAAAACAAATCCATAAATTGAGTCACTAATTGCATATTTTTTCATAGCATCTCTATGTACTTATATTCACTTGCATTCTCCAAACTAACTTAGTTAAATATAACACAACTAATTTCCCACATAAAATTTCAATAGAACCCGACCCCTCTCTGATTTCTTCATCTAGCGCTTGGGATTTAGCAAGAGTTTTGTTCGAACAACTGAGTGTGCTTACACAGGTAGCATTGTTGAAACCTCAAACACTAAACCCATATCTACCTGCAAAGTTTGTGAGTTTATCGAATCTATTAATAGTAGCAAGATTGTCTTAAGGGACTCATGTGGAAGCATTAACCTAAAAAAATTATAGCAATACCCTTTGTGTATAAGATAAAAAGATAGATGTCTATACCTGGAGAACGAGTGACGGTGGCATTCTCTAAGTCGCAGCGCCGTTTGCAATAATACTGGACAGAAACCATAAAACAAATCACTACCATACCCTGTGTATAAGATAAAAAGAGAGTTGTATATACCTAGAGAAAGGTTGAGGGTGGCATTCTCTAGGTCTCGACGTTGTTTGCAATAATGCTGGACACGGTATTAAGTCCCATATAAGAGTAAAATTACAGTCGACCCGACCCTTCAAGTTGACAAAGGTATAAACACCCTTAGTGTTATGAACGACTCCAATTAAACCTGTATTAGAAACTCATAACAAAGGAAAATAAACCGTGAATGAACACTTTTAGGGACTGCCGGTTGAACTGAGCTGGAGACCCGACCTCCATAATCTAAAACATTCCCAGGTGGTGAAATGATCTGTGAAACAAAGGACATCTCTTTTACCTTCATCTACCAAGCTCGAGGAGTGAGCGCAGTCCATTCATTCCTTCATTAAAAACTAGCTTGTTAATTACTATGAGTATGGACATGTGGATCGATGGAGAGGTGAAATTAGGTATATTGATCGCAACGTAGCAGACCCTAGATAATTGAGTGCGAGTACACAAGTAGAAGCCAAATGAAATCACCATTATATGGTTATTATTTATAGTTCCAACGTTGATCATTTATAGTTACAATGGAATTCAATAAGTGTGGTGAAAGACTATTACTCTGAATCCTTCTAACGAACAGAAGTCAAGGTTAATACATGCAACTGGAAACGTTGCGTAGAGTTGAAAAGCCAAACATATCCTTAAACTCTGTTAATTAAAGATCCACTACTACAATAAAAATTCAAATACAATGTCTTTTAAATAACCATAAGTTAAATCTCACATTACCCATGTCTATCGTTAAGTAGTGATACCACTTAAGAGTGGTCAAAGCGATGTCATAATACAGTTTATATAACCATATCTTCATTGAGTATTTGTTTCTTCAAAATATATGTGTTTGCCAAATAATATATATATATTCTTCACTTCACATTCCAATAATAACGTGCATGCTTTGAACAAACTAATACGGAACAAATGTGCAACCGTGTCTCATCAAACGATGAAGTAGAATATAAAAAATATTTTAGTCAAGCTACACATATAACCCTTCATTTTTCTATTTATATTTTATTAACTATTATTTTTTACTTCATTTACTGCACACTCATTTTATCAATTTTAGTAACTACCCTACGTCTATCAATACGTACTTCTTTCTTTCATGGGTAACATTTCTCGACCCATATTTGTTATTATATATGAATATCTACATCAAGATATTCATAAAATATTATGTTTTGGAACTATTATAAAATCTATTACTATGCTCTTGTCAATGAATAACGGTAGATTTAGTTTGTCAATTATAATTTGTGGCACTGGTGGACTTTCAAGGTAGCTAGAACTTTCACCGAGTCTTATCTACATATGGCAGTCATGACTGGGTTTTCAAATAGGGTTTCATCAATGAACATGTTTTGATTTATTATTATATGACTAGACGACAACAATTTCATAACTTTGATTTTTTATGATGAACATTATTTGGTAAGGCTGTAATGGTCAATACAAAAAAACGGCTAACCAGTTATTCTCTCTCTCGCTCTCTCTATATTCAACAAGGAGGATACTCCGGATTTATGGTCTTGTATAATTATTAACGTGATAATAATCAATATAACTTGCTTTACCTGTACGTGACCCAGTCCATTAAAAGGATGAAACTATAGCGGCGATACCTGCCAACGTTAATGTCTTCCATACCTACGTGCAACAGTCACCTTATATATTTGCAGAAGTATTGCAACTAACAACTAAAACAATGAAGAAATTGCTTAGGAGCCAATTGGTAGTTCGAGCTATGGAGTGTATCCCTGGAAATTCCTTCTTCCTTGAAAGCATGCATGACAAGATATCTCTCTACAAACATTTATGATCATTACTTCTCATGTTAAGATCTACAATACCTTTGCTATTCGAAGCATATTTAAGGAATACACAGGCAGTGTAGATGCATGCAAAGACGGATTTGCATCGAGACAAAACCACCATCTCAATTCGTTTCGTAACCAAATAACAAATAAACTAAACAGTTCCAATATAAATCTTGATTCTTATAAAAAAAGACTTAAATTTATGGAGCCCACTGAACTACGTCGTCTGTTAGCTGGGAAGCATGTCTATCATGCATAACATTATGTATTAGCAACCCAATAGAAAATAAACTAAACAACTCCAATATAAATCTTGCTTCTTATAAACAAAGACTTAAATTTATGGAGCGCGCTGAACTACATCGTCTGTTAGCTCGGAAGCATGTCTATCATGCATCAACATTATGTATTACATATTAGTTGCAATGAAGTGTACTGTAATCATTAATTATGTTGCTTGCAAGGACTTGGTAAGCATTTGACTAAGCTCGACAAGTATGTTCTACACACGCTTCAGTACAACTTTCAAACTATTGCAAATATTTTATTCAAAGCAGATGGCATATACTATCCTAACACAAAAAGCAAAATATTCATCGATATAAGCTTACGGGGACTTCGCCACGCTGTGGCACTTGTTTGTTAATGAAAAGTTTGAACATTACGAACCACAAGAGTTTAGTGTAAATATTCAATGGTAAATACTTATGCTTTAATATAAATAATATTCATTTAATAGAACAAAACCCTTACAAATAATACCTTTCATTGAATAGGACATAACTCTTACAAATAACTAAGGCTGCAACAAATCCAATTCTACATGGTGTAGCTTTACAATCAGCAATAATGTACTTGAACCAGGGAAAATTGCATTTTGCTAGCGACGTAGAAATATTAACATATTGCTTTCTATAGGCTGCTATTGTGAGGTATTAATTGTATTGTTTTTTTTCCATATTACCTTTATATGTAACATTTTTTTCCAATATTTGCGACATTGTCTTACTGCCTCGCATCACCAAAATAACATTATCGTAACTTCATGCACATAAAACACGTGCACAAAGTTGTCGAATTAGAAACTAATCAACCATGAAACTTAAAGAATGTCGATTAAGAGATTAAAGCTATCCTTTTTCGAATAACAAAATTAGGCAATCCTTTTTCTAAGTGCTTGCAGAAACATATCCATTGTTTACACGACAAGATACCATAGACAACAATTTTTTTACCAAAAATGCTTTTTGAGGAGTTATTAAATAATTAACGCATCATAAATAACTTTAACAGAGGAATTCTTTTTCACACAACCAGTTGGGAAGATTTTTATAGAGAATAGAGATCTTCTGAAAGATAAATCTCTTCCAATACAAAATTTTGATTTACCCACTGGCATATACAATAACGATAATTCACAGCCAAGTCATACTCAAACAAACATCTATCGATTCAAAAGCAAAACAGAATAGTCATGAGGCATCTTTGGTTGTTTTTATGCAAGCCAATACTACTTTTATCAGATGGTTATGTTCTATAAAACTTTTAAAGGAAAAAAAAAAAGGAAAAATCGGTGAGTGTAAAGAACTAGGCACCTCTTCTACCAATTTGTGAGAATTACGATCACTCTTTTACTTGGGAGAAGGAACTTGGTCTGCTTCAATGCAATTGAAATCCTCTACTAGAATCTCATAGTGCTTTCTGATTTCTTCTAAGGATTTCCCACCACCAGCCATGTAAGATATAGGAGTGTCTTTGTCATAGATAAAACAAATAGTTTACAGATGGACAACAAACAAGTTCAAAGACAATGTTTACACATGGACAAGAATGCTGCACTTCGATATGTTCAACCTAAATACTAGTTAATTGTCTTAATTAGATTCAATAGAATTTAAAACCCAATTATTTCAACTACCACAGGAGCACATACCCAATTATTTCAACTACTACAGGAGCACATACAAACTCCATTGAATACGGAGTTGTCTAAGCCTTCGACTATTTTTCCCGTGACTTAGCAGAAGAAGAGGACGGGAGATGATTAGCTAGGCCTAACACCACTTCAGTATTTATTTCTTTGCCATCGTTATTACATAATAAAAATAAAACAACCCCCACCACTTCAGTCATCTCCGAAAGGAAATGCAGCTGCAGATGAATTGTCGATGGGGAAAATTATAGTTGGATAAATGCATTCATGATTAAACAACTAGCACATTCAATATTGCAATTAAAAACACAACACATGAAGTAAGTAAGTAACTAATCACAATCCATTAACAGACAGTAACAAAACACTTTTCTCAGTCTCCGACTCCTCGATTCTCCATTTCCATGTAACGAGCAAGCGGTTGTTCCCTCTTGAGCTTCCTATCGGGGTTCATCTTGGCAATGAAGGTCTCCACTCGTTTATTCAGTTCGCCTTCGTTCAAAGAGGGATTTTTTTGTGACAACATGCCGTTAAATTTTTATCTTCCAGTGATATCAGGAATTATAGGAATTGCATTCTATCCGATGGAAACTATCAACCACATATATAGGAATTGCAAGAACGCCCTGTTAGATTTACTTGTGGGTATAACTAAGATCTACTCCTATGTAAGAATTTAAACTTAATGCACAGCGAAACTTAG
>LPNX010227128.1:134046-147737 GCA_001517045.1 Pseudotsuga menziesii | reverse complement strand
TATATATATATATATATATATATATATATAATTTTTTATAGATTAGAATTGTTTTTTATCTAATTTGTTTTAAATAAATCATTTTCATTTTGTTTTAAATTTTGTTATAAATATAAAGTTAATTATTTTAATTGTTGTTTCTTACAAAATGATATTGTTAAATAAATATGTTATTACAACAAATAAAAAAAGCCATAAAAGTTATTGTTAAATAAATATATTATTATAACAAATAAATATATGTAAAAAAAAACCAAAGAAACTTTGAGAGTCTAGTTTCAGAGGACTTAAAAATAAACATGATATTACAACAAACAAATAAATATATGTTAAATAAAAAGATATTGTTAAATAAATATATATAAAAAAATCTAAAGGAACATTGAGAGAGTTTAGTTTTAGAGGATTTAAAGGATTTTAAAAAGTAGTGTTCAGTTATTAGAACATGAAAGATATTGTTAAATAAATATATTATTACAACAAATAAATATATATAAGAAAAACAAAGTCTAGCTTTAGAGAATTTTAAAAAATAATGTTCACTTATTATTTTTTAATATTCTTAATGAAGTTGATAATAAAAAATACTCATAACTAAATTTATTTTTATATTTTATTTTTTAGTATTCTTAATGAAGTTGATAATAAAAAAAATACTCATAACTAAATTTATTCTCACATCAATTGAGATAGAACTAAAATCAATAAGAAAATAAAAAAAATTAAGAAATACTATTCTTAATGCAATGCAATTTATTCTGATAAGAAACAATTTTTGAGATAGAACTAAAATCAGTAAGAAAATAAGAAATACCATTCTTAATGCAATGCAATTTATTATCATATAAATGATAAGAAGCAATTTTAACGAGAAGAAACACGAGAAGAAACACCAACATGAATGAGATGATTCAGCATCTTTAATAATATTAATAATATTAAAGAAATGAATGAGATGATGGGCATCTTTAATAATATTAAAGAAATGACAAACTGAGTTTTCTTATACACATCAACGTAAATTTTTAAAACAACTATTTGAGACTTAAAATCTAACGATCTTCCAAGAATGATGGGGAACTATTGTAGATACTGAATTTGGATTTCTTGAAAAATGGTACGCTCTTCTAGCAACTATGGCCAAGGACTGTCTTACTTTGAAATAAGAGTAGATCATGGTTTCAGATCAAAGCCGATAAGGATCTCCATCACCACCACCTCGCTAGTGTTCATGCTCAACACCCAAGTGAACGAAGAGGTAAAATTAAGAACCTGTGCAGAAGTACTAGAACCTGTGGAAACATATATCATTAATTAATCATTAAAGAAAAAATAAACTTTAGTTTAGTTTACTTTTAAATATAAATAGAAATGTGATTCCTAATATAAGACTTCTTAAATCCATTTCGAAAACACTGGACTCCACAAAGAGAGGTTCCCTTCTGAACAATTCAGCTGATCCAATACCAAGAAATCAAAGTTAAATAAATCTAATAAATATATATCAAAAAATAAATTGAGGCTGCTTCCTTTTAGGGGGTGAGACATTCAATGGAACCATTTGAAATGTGTTGTAAGTTGGGGACTTACGTGGGTATCATGTTTTGAGCTCAATGCCCTTATCATGAGTTCAAGAAGCAATAGAGATTACTGTAAACTCCCTCGGGATCACTTGTTCAAATGGAAAGTAAAAGATAAAAAATTGAAAATCCTTACGTAAAGGGTGGGCTAAGTTTTATGAAATACAAAATTATATAAAAACCTAATATAACAAGAAAAACTTAGCACTAGCAAAAGAAATATACCAAAAATGCAACCAACATGTCAACAGAAATAGAGTAGCGATCATCACCCAACAGAAGTTCAGACACCCCTAACTGCAAGAATGTTCAATTAGTTATTAAATGATCTTTATTAAAAAATGTCCGAAATTTTACTATTTTACCTGCAATTATTATTATATTGCAATCAGCTCCTTACCCTGGGCGTATAAGGCTTCGAAGATAAATCGGGAGCTCTTCCAAGCCCAAACCTTGCAATTTTCAGCGATACAAATTCCTCGTCCGCTGTTTCCATCCATATATTCCTGGGATTCAGGCCTCTGCAAAATGCTAGACAAATTCACTGTAACAGTCGTAACAATAATGCCAAACAAATTCACTGCAAGAATAAAAGTATGAAGTTTGGAAGAGCGGATAATAGAAGATAATGCAAGACATATTCATATAAGCAATAAAAAAATGCCAGGGTAATTCATCGTAACTAAAAAAAGGCTTTTGAAGAGCTTTGACAAATTCACTGTAAAAACAAATGTAATTCACTGTAATAATAAATATAAGGTTTTAAAGGGCCCAGACAAATTCACTGCAACAATAAATTTAAGTTTTAAAGAGTCAAGCGAAAATCATTGCAGCTATAAATTCAAGGTTTTAAAACACGGAGACAAATCCTCTGTAACAAAATATTTCAAAGAGCCGTGACCAATTTCACTGCAACAATAACTTTAAGTTCTAAAGAGTCGAGTTAAAGTCATTGCGGCTCTAAATTCAAGGTTTTATAACACTGAGACAAATCCTCTGTAACAAAATACTTCAAAGAGCCTTGACCAATTTTCTTAAAGATTTGACAGAACCGAGACAAATTAGTTTTCACCTAAAACTAAAGTTTTAAATATCTGAAACAAATCCACTATCATAATAAATTTAAGGATTTCAAGAGCGGGTACAAATTCACTGCAATAATTTCCATAAAGATTTTAAAGCGCTGAGACAAAATTATCTTCCTAATGACTTTCAAGTTTTAAAGATTACAAAAATGCGAAGACAAAATTCATAGGAACAGCTTGGAGAGTCCAACTAACCTGTGCATGACTCCATCACAGTGGATGGAAGCAACGCCTTTCACCAGCTCGTACATAATTTTCTGCAGAAAATTAAAGCATTAACCCTCAAAACCACAATTTTGACAAGCTCACCTAAAGCTTTAAATCTCTAAGCAGAATTCAACAAATTCGCCGCACCTTGATAACCAGGGGCGGTATGGTGAGCGAGTTGGTCCGGTATTTACTGATAAATAAATTAAGATTCGACTTCATATGGTCAAATACAATCTTATGCTTCAACTCACAGTGTTTCTTCTTCTTATAGTGTCCCACATCGTGCAAAATGCAGACATTAATGTCCATAAACGAGCAAACAAAAGTAAAAGAACACACAGCCATGAATGATAGAAAGAGTAAATGATAAAGAAGAACACAACTTACATAATTGAGGAGGCGGGTAGTCGGGTGTCGAATATGCTGTTTGCCTACAAAGTCTGCTTAAATTCAAGCAAACAGAAACAGATATTGAAATGAGGTTTGTGAAGCAAACATAAAAAGATATTGAAATGAGGTTTGTGAAATCAAATAATAGAGGCCACACTAGACACAAATCGAAATGAGAAACAAAAACATGAACCTACCTGACAATTCTCGAATTCTCTCACCTCCTACCATGTCATGGCTAACACTACACTGCTTTGCATCTTGATTTGACTTGAGTGAGATCTTGCATATGATTACTGAAGAGGCACCGGTTTACATAAAAACGGTTACTCAAGAGGGACTGGTTTACATAAAAAATCGCCACGCTTTTTGACCTACTGCCACGCGATGGAAATGAATAGGGATGCGCTTACACAGATGCAAAGATACAATTATACAAATTTGACACCTGTCTAGGAAGTATTTGAAGTTCCCACTTCAAGCTGTGATCTTTTAAGTATGTTAATTAGCGTTAACTAAATAATGTGACGAAGATAGAATTGATCTACGCTATACATTTATCACGTCTATGTGAATTTTGTTCATCCGCTCCAGCAACTCCAACCCCAAAATTAAAGAAAAAAACTGGAAGTTTTTTCCTACCAGGATTGTTGCAGCCCAGCCATACACATTGTTGCGCATAGGAGCACCTGTGAGGATCTGTTTGTGGATTATAATTACCAAACCCTGCTCGCACCTGCATGTAAAATTCATAACCATGGCAATGGATAGGCTGACATCTATAGGTGTCTCCCTGATGTCGAAACAGTGCAGTATAAATAAAAACAAGTTTGATGGTTGTTCTGGTATAGGATATACCACAGGGTAACTGAATCTATCTGGAATGGAGGAGTTTAATCAACATGTGCCTGCAGACCCATTTTTTTTCCAGCGAGGTTTGTTTGGATGGTCATATGGCTGACCTTGTTGACTGCTATAGCCTCAACCAAGACACACACACTCATAGATTCATTGGGATTGCAGGTTATCTTGATTCATTGGGAAGACACACACACTCATAGTGTGTAGCTTGGCGGAGGCTATAGCAGTGAATGAACAAGGACAGGCATACGTCCATAAAAAAAACCTGGCTGGAAATTAATGGGTGTGCAGAGACATCTTGATTAAACGCCTCCATTCCAGGAAGACTCCGCTACCCACAGGGTGTTTATAATACCATAACAGCCGTCAATCCTGTTAGTTTTATAGTGCACTGTTTCGACTTCAGCACAAACCATGTACCAGTCCTGTTCACTTATTAAGAGAAAACCAAGGAAACAAGTCAACAGGGATTACAGAAATACACAGAATATCAAGAAGTTATATTATGGTAGATTGAACTAAGTTTAGTGAATAGTCTACGTTGAAGTTGTTAAAGTGGTTAGAATATGCGTCTACAAATGGCAAAGTTGTTGACGTTATTAAGCGATGAGTTGCAGAAAGATCAGTGGAAACGAGGGGACAGCAGAGCAGTTGAACAGTAGCCACATATATTAAATTACAAACATCAATAATATCATTATTCAACCTTCGGTCGAACTAACACTACATTGATTTTATCTTTTCGTAATAGTATTTTAAAGCCTCGTACCATTTTATATTTGGCAGAACATGTAGGGAGACATACTGAAGAGAAGCAACAGTGAAACCACGTAGTAATGTTGGCATGCGTTGAAACCAACGCTAAATTTTTTGACGAAATAAGCAGGATACCTTGGGATTCAGCCAAAGCATTTGCCTATAAATCCGAAGTTATAATCAAATATTAATCGAAATTTAACTAAAATTTCTAAAACTTCATTCTTTCCACGCTAAAATCAATGCTGATCCTCTGAGCTACATATTATATATTCCTACCAGATATTAATATTGTTCACTTTTTCTACACATATCAATCGTGACGTACAAATTATATATTTACACTAAAGATTGTATTCTTTTTCTACACATTCCTATCAAACAAAGCACTCCTATTTGAAATTTTTACTCTTATTATACCTGCTCAAACTCATCATTACTAACTATTATTATTATACCCGCTCACAGTCGATGGTTACAACTAATTTCAAATTCTGTAGATTTTATTAATGCGTCACAAATTAACTTTTATAGTTGAGGTAATTCAAATCACTCGAGTATTAACTTCAAAATTTGTTACACCATAATTTAAAGTTAATTAAATCAATAACTAACATACCACGAACATGTGAGAGTATATTTCCAAAGGTATATTTCACAAATTTTATTTGATAAACTTTCACATTTTTTTCGAAACTTTAATGGTTACACCAAGAGTTGCTTGATATCATATAAGCACACATACTTTCAACCCAAATTAAATTTGGAACATAAATTGTAATGTTTACAAAATTGTTTGCTAAAAGGAGAGAGGTACTCGTAACTTTATATTTGTTCCAAATTCTTATTACTCGTATCCAGTGCAATTTGTCATTCCCAATTTTGAAGTTTATTTACACATAAAAAGGCTTCCTTTCCATGGTAGTTCTTGGTTTAACCTCATCATTTCAAGCCTTCACATATCTTGGTATTTGTGATTATGACACGATATGAATCAATAATCGAGGACCGTCATATTCCATTTTCTTTGCCTGAACTTTCCTTAGACCACTCTACAATTTAGTTATGCTTAACTTCATCTCAACCTATAAAACTCAACATTTATCTAACGATTTATATTAAAACTTATAATAACGTTTCTTTTTAATCGAAGGGTTATTATTAATGTTTCTTTTTAAGCTAGGGGTTAAATTATGTGATTTAGTTTTTAGTATATTTGTTTTTAATGATGTGTCCAATTTATATGATAACAATTATTTTATTTTAAAATCTTTACTTTTTTTACAAACTATACATAGATTTTATTTTTTATAAATATAGTATTAAAAGTTTATAATTTTTATTAACAATTAGTTGAAAATAATCACCTTTTGAAACTATATAAAGTAATTAGAAATTTGAATATTTTTATAAAAATAACACAAAATTTTATAGTTGTCATCTTGGGTTTTGGATGTTGTGGAATACCCAAATATTGTATTGTGAATGGTTAAAACAAACTCAATGAGAAACATAGAGATATTGTTTTAAGTCTTGTTGTTTTTATGCATTTATAGTTTTATGGATTTATATCTGTATGTATTGTATGTGAGAGAAAGAGAGACCATGTTCAATCTATGTTTTACTTAAGAATCTATCTGAATTGAACTTCACTTCACAAGTTTAAAACTTAAATATGGTATCAAATCTAAATTATTGGCTTCAGCGAGAGGCATATATTGCCAAGGGTTTGACTCATTTGATAGAGAAAGATCTTATGTCTATGATAAACCTAGCTTTGATGGGATATTTGTAGTAGTGATTAGTGTGTTGAAAGAGAATGGCAAGTAGTTCTCCAAGCAAGATTGAAAAATTTAACGATTATAATTTTGAGCTATGGAAGCTCAAGATGGAACAACTTCTTATAAATCAAGAATAATGGATTGTTGTGGATCTAGGTACACAATCTAATAGATCTGGGAGAAGCTAGAAAGGAAGCCCAAGAGTATAATTCAACTTTGTCAATTAGATTCAATGTTTCTAAATGTATCTAGAGAAGATAATGCATTGAAGTTATGGAATGATTTTGGCAGTTTGTATTAGTCAAAGTCTCTAGTAAACATGTTGGTCCTTCCAAAGAACTTGTATCAACTTAGGATGGATGATAATGACTTAGTGATGGATCATCTGAATGTCTATAATACTTTGGTATGTCAACTTACATTTGTTGGTATTCATATGGAGAAAGAAGATAAATGAATTTCCTTGCTATGTTATTTTTTGAATTCCTGGATAATTTGATTGTAGAAATAGGTGGTGCTAATCAAGGAACTTTAAAGTTTGAGGAAATGGTGGAATCCTTGCTATCGGAGAAAATGAGGCGGAAAGCCATGGATAGTAAGAGCATGGAGGCCTTTTTTGTGGGAGGTCATCCACAAGATAGAAATAATATAACCTGATTCATACATGAGATCTAAAGCTAAGTGTACATATAAATATTCAAGAAAATATTTGAGGAAGTGATGGAAATGCATTAAAGTTGGGCATTATAGAAAGGATTGGAGATCAAAAAAAAATTATAGAGAAAAGGGATATGATGATGCCCCTTCTACAGAGGAAAATAACTCCTTAGAAGAAGGAAGGGATGTGTACCTAGCTTTTACAAGTACCCATTTAAATCGTGATGTGTGGTTGATTGAATGAGGTGTGTCTTTTCACAAGGGTTAGTTCTATGAATATTAGAAGCATAAAAGAGGTGATGTTTTCTTAGGAGACGAATCAATAAATGAAATCATAGGACATGGAATAATTAATTTATTGCTTAATGATACAAGGATTATAACTCTTTTTAGGGTTTTGCACATCCCAAATATAGTGAGAAACATGATATCAATAAGTAAGATGAGTTATGCAGGAACTGTGTTTGCAAAAAGAAATATGTAAAATGGCTCAAGGATCAATGGTCTTTATAACTAGGGGAGTTCAAAATGGAATTCAGTACAAACTGTCGGGAACCACAATCACTAATGGGTGTAACAATTATCATTATGTCTAAGGGTGGAAAAAGAAAAGAGAGAAACCCTTTTGTCTTTGGAGGAAATACAATGCTATGGAATAAAAAAATGCAACACATTAGAGAGAAGGTCCTTTGATAATTACATGGTAAAGGCATAGTTAAAGGTAATTTTTATTGCACACTAGATTTCAATATTTGTGAGCATTGTATATATGCTAAAAATATCAAGTAATATTTTCATCTGGTGCTACAAGGGAAAAGTGAATGTTAGAGTTAATACACAGTGATGTGTTTAAACTTATGCATGCTCCATCATTAGGTAAATCTGTGTAATATGTTTCTTTTACAAAATATTTCTCAAGGGAGACATGGGTTTATTTCCTTTGAATGATATTTGAAGTATTTGATAATTTTAAAGATTTTAATGCTTTTGTAGAGAATCAAACAGAGAACAAAATAAAGGTGTTGAGGAAAAATAATGGTGAGAAGTTTTACAGGAATGAATTCAAGGAATTATGTATGAAGTGAAAAATAGCAAGGCAGAAGACTACTCCTTGCACACCTCAATAGAATGCAGTTGTAGAAAGAATGAATAGGACATTAATGAAAAAGGAAAGGAACATAGTCAATGGTGTTGGGTCAGGAAAAGAATTATGGGTTTAGAAAGTAGATACTATGTGTTACTTGGAAAATCGATCATTCACATCAACATTAGTTGAAAAAAATCAACATGATTATGGACTAGTAAGAAACCTTCAATGAAACTTATGAATGTTTTTGCATGTAATGCTTATGTACATGTTCAGAAGGAAAAATGAGTAAGATGGTTGATAAATATGGAAAATGTATCTTTCTTGGTTATAAAGATGGTGTGAAATGTTAGAAAAGTATGAAAATAAATAATGACAATAGAACATGATATTTATGGGGAAACCATTCTATACTCAGGTAAAACCACACAGAAATTATGACTTCAACCTTTTATTATTACATGCAAAAAAATATACAATGATTTCTTCTATCTCTCTTATGTTACAATGTCAAGGGGTCACTCCACTTTTATACAATATATATGAGGGTTCCACAAGGAACCAAAATATAGTAGAAGGGTTTAGGAATTTTCTCCTCATAGGATTCAACCTTGAATCCCTAAAGAGTAGGGGAAAATTATTTCTCCCACGGAGTGGGGACTTTCCCTCTCCCTCTAACCCCCCTATGTGCCCAGTGCATATAAGCATCGCATACTCCCCACTGATATCTTTACAGGAATACTATTAGATATATGGATATTGGATTCATCTCCATGAAACGTTTTAAAATTTGGAACCCACTAACTAAGAACATTGTTTACAATCGAGATGTTGTTCTTAGAGGGGTTAATATGCCCCAAAATATGAATTCACTCAAATCGAAAAGGTGTCGTTCCTCAAGAAAATAAACTCACGACTCTGAACTATTGATCTTCCCCTCCCCTCAATAAATATTAAGTATGAGATCCATTATGAACAAAGGAGGTTGTCTCAAGTATGCTTTATGGGAATAATTTTAATTTTTGCCACGTCATTTAGGTCAAATCAACATATTCTAGATTGAATAAATGTTGTTCTCTATTCCACACAGTTGTATTTGTAAACTTGCATTTATCTTCCATTTAATGGGACTAAGATTAAGGTGCCCCAAAAATATTGTTTGGTTGAGGTTTTTGTAGCCTAAATTGTGTGATTCCCTTTCATTTGTAAATAACATCATTTTTAGTTATCTCCAGTCACAAAGGTTGACCTCATGAACCACAAAACCTTGTTGTAAATATAGTCAAAGGGTCTTAACACTCTAGAGGCTTTTCTAAGGTGATAGACTAGGATTCTTGACCTCACCAAAAGAGGGTTTCCCCCCTTGAAGTAAGGACATACTCAATGGCCTAAAGTGGCAAATGAATGTGCATTATGTACAACCCTCCCTGGCCTTACACTTCCACCTATAAAGTTTCTATATATATCTCCAAAATTTATACCCATCATTCTGAAACAATGAATCATAAGAGAGACAATGGTAGGCATGGGATAATGAGGGGTACAACATAAGGGACAACAAAATGAAGTAGAAAAAATATCTTTTGAATTTGTTTGCAGGGATTTCCCTTCTATGGGAATATATGATATCCCTTGGATCTCTTTCCCTTGATAAAAAATAGATGGGGGGTAGGTATCCATTATTTCCACTCTAGATCCAATAATGATATCATATAGAAATAGAAGGTATAAATGTAGATCACCTTACTGCTAGTGATGGACATTTATGTAAATACCTTGTTGGAGTATATCTGATGGACTATGCTTTGTCTCCTTTGCACATTTCGCATACGCACAATGAAAAAATAATACCCATATCAAAATAAATTATACCAAGACAACCAATATATAAATTAGAACTAATCTAATATGCTCAAGGAAAAATTAGATCCTCCATATATAAGAGATGAAATAAAGTGGGGAATATATGTATGTGTGTGTGTGTAGAATTAATGAGAGATATACATCATGCACATACCTTGAGAAATGATGCAAGTCTTCTCCAAGATCCTTATTCCAATCCTTCCTTGATCTGAATGACAACTATAGGAATTCATTATGGAATTCAATAACCTAATAATACTCTCTTCGGTCCCCGTTCATCCCTTGAGTTTTCTTCATTATATAGATGTATGGAGGAGGGAAATGAAATTAATGTATACTCCTCAGGATTGTCACATTCAAATTGGGATTGTAAGTTACCAATCTAATGGCATGTGTATCCAACTCAACACAATAATTTCTTGGAAAACCAACCAAATACGACTTTCTCTCTCTCTCTCTCTCTCTCTCTCTCTCTCTCTCTCTCGGAGGGATAGGAATGTGTTTAGTCATAACAAGTATAGTGGGTCTCCTATCTCTCTCTTGGAGGGATAGGAATTTGTTTAGTCATAACAAGTATAGTGGGTCTCCTATATACCTCAAGGGTGGAAAATAAGGGTAAACGTGTGCCCCATAAAGTGTGAGGTCAAAGGAGAAACTGATGTTTGAACACTTTAAAATAATAATAAGATCATAAGGAAATGAATTGGATGTCAATGAACTAGATAGTACATGCAATCAATCATCAAACAACTATGTATAGATACCATATCTGAGCTAGGCATTACCATGCTTGATAAAAAGAGAACAAAACATGGATTCCAACTCAATACAGTATGAATCGATGTAATAATATGCTAGATCAGGGCCCCAAATAAGTACATGATGGATCAATGTAATAAAAGAACCATAGCCATGAACAAATACAATGTGGCCTTATTTTTAGGAATTTAGTGAGTGTACATATAAAGAAAGGGAACAATAATAATGTGAATAATCAAGGAAACATTAGAACACATAATTTTCCCTAGAAAACCCCTTGAAGGGATAAACCAACATCAATGAAAATATTCATTACCCTTGGCCAAAACTAGACAACCCGAGGAAAATGAGCTCACTCACTCACCTCCAAGCCACATTACAATGTAGTATTCCAAACATTTTCATATCCTTCATTACATGTAATCCTATGGGAACAATACCATATGAAACCAAAACCATAGGCCCAAAAACCACCTTCTTTGACCTAAACAAAGATTAGCTAAATTCTTCATTTTTCTTAACCTAACACTAGCCTTTTCAAACTTGGAGTAATCACTAGCTCCCCTCAAATTTTTAACTAGTAGGAATCTTACATGCGCCCTATCACCCAAGTCTACATTTGGACTTTATCAGTGAGTTATCTTGGGTATGCATTCCTACCTAGGTCTTGCAACCATATTCTCATTTACATATAATAAATATTTCAATTCCAAAATAATATTTTTTTGTGTATTTCTCTTGATATTTTATGTCGCATCCCCATGCCTCCGATCGGCAAGGAGGACACGACTACAAGCTTCAAACACACGGGCTAAAAGCCCCATGGACATATGCATACATGAAAATTGCTGAAACAGAATGCTTAAGAAAGATTTTGAACTAAAAACATGCACATATGCAGTTACTCATCATACACAGCGGAAACCAATAGCATTCAGTCATGTATGCATTTATCATGTTCATCATATCATTAACAGAAAAGATAGTTATAGAAGTAAAATGCACAAGATCACTTATCTTATGAAGAGCTTTGATCCGCAACCAGCTACGTCGCTGCAACGTTCCAACCAACCATAGGCTAGCGTGCTCCTTAATCTCTCAGCAACGCTGCCACCCCCGAGCTGGGCATGATTCTCCAAGGATTATGGGAACAACAGGCTTACACATAGCCAAGGATACACAAAACACACAGCCAAGCCAACAGAGTTGGGTTTATCAGGCCATCCAAGAGCTGGAGAAGGAAAATTGCTAAGCTGGTGCGCTCATTACAGAGCCAAGAACACCTACACCAGAACTAGCCTGACCTCTAAGACACCCAAACACACCCAACATAAGGAATCAGTCCCTTCTCTATTACACAGTCCCTCAGGCCCTGCATTCCCTTCCAGTGCTATTCAGGGGTGCCGAAGAAGAAGGCCAGCCCTCTAGCTCTGTCTGTGTGGGTTCTAGCCACTAGGTTTATCAAGCAAAATTCATCCCCATCCTTTCTCCCTACACATTTCGAAGACCAACCATTGCACTCAGGCAATCACTCAGAAATTACAGCTGAACAGGGGGAACGATTTCTGAGTCATTCTTGGCCCTTTCGTGGCCAAAACGACTCCCAACAATCAAATTACACATCCCCAACTAAACAGTAAACATGTGGGAAGAACAACAGTTCCCATCTCAGCATTAAAATGACAGAAATTACACAACCATACCGGTTTGTAAGGAGAACATACAACTGAGGACGTGAATGGCTCTTCTCAGGAAATTCATGGGTTAAAATGCACAGCTCTCAGCTCGCTATGTGAGCCCAAACAGAAGGATACCTGTGCGTGGAAACAATCTGAGGAAAAATGAACAGACAATGGAGGTCCTACGTGAGGAAAACAGCTCCGTTTTTGTCCGTGGATGAACAAACAACAGCAAGGACGTGGATTGGAAGTGCGTGAGCCTTCAGCACAGTTGTGGGAGAGTCAAATTTCCTGCGTGAGTGATGGCAGTCGTTTTTCCCCAGCCATTGTGAAGTCAACCAGGGTGGAGTGTGCGTGTGGGTGAGGACTGACAGTCCTGCCACACCCATTCCTAGAAAATAACTGCCTCAATTGCTAGTAGGGATTCTTAATGAAGGTGGTTGGAAATAAGACAAGGGAAGAGGACACATGGGTTTTCTCTCATTGGCCAAGGTTTAACAATTTCCCCACCCTTATCCTTGTGAAAATCATGCCCCTATCTCATTTTAATTTCCGCGATCATAGCTGGTCAGGTTCATTTAATTAATTATAGATGCATATTTACATGAGGACCAACATAATATATGCCGCATGCCCCGATATACCATCGGTGACCATTCAAATCCAAAACATAACATAATCAATCAATGGCGGGGTCTTGGACTTTAGCTCCACACCATGATCATTACAATTTATACATCATATACATCTAATGTAACGGGGTCAAAACCGGGACATTACATTCCCCTCCCCCTTCAATAGCACTGTCCTCAGTGCTTTACAAAATTTTAACAAAATGCTACACTGGTATCGCCTCAGTGTTCCACAGAATTGAACAAAAATGGGTGTGCCAATCGCATGGCATCCTCCAGCTCCCATGTAGCCTCTTCAGGTCCGAAGTGCTCCCATTGCACCTTTACCTGCCCTATGGTTCGGTTCCAGAG